>JAULBS010135164.1:0-13128 GCA_032355785.1 Symmetromphalus regularis | reverse complement strand
AGTGCACACAGTGTGAGACAGATAACACAGCTGGTTGTTGGTAGACTGTCAGATATATATATATATATATATATATATATATATATATATATTTAGATTATTATCAAATCCACAGTTTGTATTACAGGTAATTGAGTGGCCATTGGTCTGTAATTAAATACACCAGACTGTCATTCATTCTCTTTATATATAAAACCTGAATATAATCTGACTGTAAACATTTTCTCCCTTGCACTGATATACTAAGTATGAATCCAGGGTGTCCGGTCCCCTGCCACCTTCAGCTACCAATTTGTTTCCCCCACTATAATTTGGTTGTAATTAATTTCCGACCACTCATTCAATATTAGAAATCTGAAGTTTCTTTGGACCCAACCCTTTCCTAAATACCTGCATCCGCCCCTAATATAAGCGGCACGTATTATATCCGTGGTTGTTCGTCCGGCTGAAGTAGCGTGGGTACGTGTCTCTCTCTCTCTCATATGGAATGGGGGTGGGGGTGGAGGCAAGATCTAGCTCTACAGTTTTTTGGTCATAGGATTGATACCCCTCAGAGGTCTCATTCTCTGATATTTTTTCTCGTCCCTACCTGTGCCCCACCACTCGTGTATCAAAGGCTGTGATACGCGCTGTTCTGTTTGTGGGAAAGTACATATTAATGATATTTTGCTACTGATAGTAAAATATGGCGGGTTTCTTTTGAAGATTACGTGTCAAAATTGCCAAATGTTTAACATCCAATAGCCGATGATTAATAAATCAATGTGTTCTAGCGCTGTTATTAAACAAATAAAATCTCGTATATGGTTTTGAACATGATAAAGTGTAACTGTTATTTAACCTAGCAAATATTTGTGTATTGTCAGGTCAACAGCGGACTAGGCTTGAGTGTGTTCGTGAACGAGACGGGACAATTGTTAGTCCAACGTACTGCAGTAACTTGTTAAAACCCGTCACCAAGATTCAAATCTGCAATGACATTCCATGTCTGCCAAGGTAATCATAGTTATTTTCCTTTATAGAATGTTCATTACGAAAGCTACAGTTATCTCCCATTATAGAACTTTTATTGTGCAAATGTGTTTTATTTATTAAAGGTTAACTTAAAACGTTTTGGTCCACATCCACATTTTGTAGTTATATTTTGTGCAGTTAAAATGCATGCATTTTTAATTACAGTGTGCCTGGCTGTGATACCATAAGACCTTTATTATCCCCTCCATTCCCATTATGTTTCTGATTATATAAATCACGATCTAGCTTGGAACAGGTTATAACTCAATTATAGAGCATCCAGCTCAAAATCTGTTTCTTATTCTCTTCACTGGTTTAAAGCTAATATACAAAACACTGTAAAACGTGCTGTCTAGTACGAAAGTGTCTATACACGATCCCTTGGAGCTACTCGAAAAAGCATAGCTACATTGTTTTTGGAAGTAGATTTCCTCATCCTTACTGTTCAAACCCATTGGCGGTTGTATCAGACTTGACTACGTGTCAAAATTACTAAAAGTTTGACATCCAATAACCGATGATTAATAAATATATTGGTGTCGTTAAACAAAACAAACCAACAAAAGAATCCTCATCCTTAACTAACATTAACCTCTGTTCTCTTCATACAGTAATGGTAGATGATGATCTGTATGTTCAGGACAGCTTGTTTGAAGATTAATTGAATATTGGAACGAAAATAAATTGAAAACAAAACCAATGGATACATTTGGTTGGGGGTTTGTTTTTCTTTTCGCGAGAATCACCAATCATGCACGTTTGTTGTCCTAGCTTGAATCTAGGACCGTCCTTTGGAGCTGCGGGGCCCAAATGGAAGCAGATCAGACTGTTAGAAGACAGGTTTACTTGGCAAGACTAGAGTAGATTACCTTAGCGCATTGCCCATTTGGGAGCAATTGGCTTAGGGCCGGCACTCTTGGAACAGTGTATACTTAATCAAATTTTGTTTCCCTGCTTTTTGAGACAATTCTTTACTTCTTACTGCATCATATTGGTTATCGTAGGTGGCGAGTGGGAGACTACGGTCCGTGCACGTCAGAGTGTGGAGGGGGTATACAGAAGAGAACGGTGGAGTGTGTTCGTGACGTCAGGTCTGGTGTGACAGAGAGTTTGGATGACTACAGATGTCCTGATCCAATACCAATCTCAGAACGAAGCTGTAACACTCACTTTTGTCAGGCTAGATGGATGACGTGGAACTGGTCACAGGTACGTCACAAGGACATAAAACGGGTGGATAATGTTCCAACCTATAACTTTTTATCACTAAATGTTTTTGAATCAGTTATAACCAACAATTAGTTCTCCAAATGTCATGGACACAAATGTCCGAGAGGTGTTCGGCTAGATGGATAACGTGGAACTGGTCACAGGTACGTCACAAGGATATAACAACCTATAATCTTTTATCACTAAATGTTTTTGAGTCAATTGTAACCAACAATTAGTTCCCCAAATGTGATGGACGTGATTGGCTAGATGGATGACGTGGAACTGGTCGCAGGTACGTCACAAGGACATAAAAACAGGTGGATAGTGTTCCAACCTATACTCTTTTTATCGCTAAATGTTTTTGAGTCAATTATAACCAACAATTAGTTCCCCAAATATGAAGGACGTGTTTGGCTAGATGGATAATGTGGATCTGGTCGCAGGTACGTCACAAGGATATAACAACAGGTGGATAGTGTTCCAACCTATAATCTTTTATCACTAAATGTTTTTGAGTCAATTATAACCAACAATTTCTTCCCTATATGTCATGGACTCGTGTTTGGCTCGATGGATAATATGGAATTAGTTCGTCACAAGGACATAAAAACAGATAGAGAATTGTCTGTCACACAACCTTTTAACATTAAATGTTACCCAAATGTCATAGACCTTCTGTCTGTCCAGAGATTGCACTATGGAGAACAATATGCTAGCGTTTTTCTTATGTTGACCTAAAACATTTAACCACCAATATAATGAAATACTAGTAGTTATTTGACTTCGTGCTCATTACACCAGTTCTCTTGATTAACATATTTATAAATACTTCTGAGATATTTTTCTTTTACATTACAGTGTTCAGAAACGTGCGGGCCAGGAGTACAGACCAGACGAGCCTATTGTGTGAAATCACCCGTTAGAGGGCGCCAGGTGACGGTCTCAGATACTGAATGCCTTGGTCCAAAACCTTTGACATCACGGCGCTGTCATCATCTCAACGACTGCTTCTTATCCCCTCAAGCTGCTCCGTTCATCAAAGCCGAGAACTACACCTTCATTCAATTTAAAAGATCCAAGAAGGTCAAACTAAACGTAGGAGGTCGGTTGATTCTTCTTCCTGGGCAATCCTTAACTATACGATGTCTAGTGAAGAACTTCCACAGAAAACTGATATTCTGGAGCAAAGGATACAAATTAATTCCAATGGCAGGGAGAGTAAGAACGACTTTCAGTGGCAATTTAAAGATACAGAAAGCCAATCCCAGTACGGATGCGGGGACATATACTTGTATGGCTGGACCAAAAAGTGTGGATGTTGTAATAAATTTTCATACAAAGCATGAAGCTAGGAGAAAAGCAAAAGAAATGAAAAATTATATTATTAATAAAAGTGATCATTCTAATATAATAATCAGTCATCCATCAGCACACTCTAATAATAGCGTGCTAACGGAGCAAGGGGTTGTAAGAGACACGCAGTATAATATATCCAAAAAGTTTGTCTTTACGACCAGCGATTGGTCGCCTTGTTCAGTCACGTGTGGTTCTGGAAACAGGAGACGGAAGGTAACGTGTGCAAAAGTGACAGATAAATATGTGAAGATTCTGGGTGATAGAGAATGTATAAAATTGGGACTGGCTAAACCTCAGTATATAGAAAAGTGTTCTCTAAGTTCGGATTGTCCTGTCTGGAAAACTGGAGAATGGAATAAGGTGGGTGAAATAGATTTTGTCTTAAATTACTAAATACTGAATTTTATTTTAATGAATATTCATCTAGGAAAATATTATTTTCTTTTCTTTTTATTATTAATAAATATTTATTGTCCTAGAGACATGATTGTGTCAGGGTTTGGGCTCGGAATACAAACTTACAAAAATATATATGTACAATATACATGTATTATATAGTAAATATTTACACAACATACATACATTAAGAAAGCTACACAAACATGCACAAACATAGATACAACATACAAATCATCTAGGAAATAATTCGTTCCAACGTTCTCAGCAATACTTTTTATGAAGGTAATGGGACAAAAAGGTAAACAATTTTGGAAATTAAAATAATATCCCTGATTATTTCAACCTGTATTATTTGTTCTATTAAAATAAATATAGGTGGATCCAACAGAGGGTATAGGAGATAAAAAGCTCTTCTTTATCCACATCCGCCCCTTATACATATTGATTGAAATATATTTTATTGTATATAAAATACACAAAAGGATTGGGCACAAGTTATCCAACTTAGGAGGACCTCTCCTAATTACATAATATAAAAGGATAATAACAGCAGCAGTGATGGCGACAACAATTTTTTTCTTCAAATTTAACAGTGAAATATTCTAATAGAAAGGAAGGAAATGTAAGAACATATGTGCTATAAATATAAGATAGATATAGATTAAGGAAGAAAAAAGAAGAAGGGACAGAACAGTAATAAAAAGTTTAATGATCTATTAATATATTTATTTATGATTAATTTTTTTAATTTTCACTTAATATCAGAAGATGCCGCGTCTTAATTCGTTTGAAATATAAAACAGACTAACAGTACACTAGTTATAGCAATGTGTTCATTTGTTTGTCAAGATTTCGAAGTCGTTGCCTTGGTTCTGTTTTATTGAAATTATAAATATTCTCGATTTACTTGCCTAGTGTCATTTTGGTTTCTTGTTTTAGAGAAATCGCTCTATTCGTTATGGGGATGGCAAACGAATACGAGTAACAATTTGTTGAGTGAATTCCTTGGTTCTGTTTTACTGAAATGGTATCAGGATGACATTATCGATATACTAGCATAGCGTCATTCTTTTTTATTTCCTAGTATTAGATAAATCGCTGTATTCGTTCTGGTTTTGGCAAACGAATATGAATACGAATAACGATTTGTTGAGTCACTGCATTGATTCTGTTTTACTGAAATGATATCTAAATTCAAGAGCGTTGAAACCGGGGGCTGGGGGCTTCATTCCCCCCCCCCCCACACACACACACACATTAATTCCCATAAATCATCGTTGAATTATTCACTGGCAAATTCTGATGTTCAGAAACTGGAGCAGCCCTCTCCCCCTAATATGAATTTTGTTGCAAACCCTCTAATATCATACTTGATGTATTACGTAGTGCCATTCTTTTTTATTTCTAGTGTTCGAGGAACCGTTGTCTTCGCGATGGATTCGGCCAGCAGAAACGATCCATTGACTGTGTTTATTCGAATGGTTCATATGCCAAGTTAGAAGTCTGCAATCACCAGGAGAGACCACCTCATAAACAAGAGTGTGAGAACACAGACTGTGTGTCATTCTGGAAAACCACCAAGTGGACACAAGTAAGAACAGAAACTAAAACCACTAGTGGGACACGAAACATCTCACAACATGTTAATGGTTGTAAAAAAGGTGGAGATGGGGATGACAGTAGGTTGGTCTAGTGTGTTAGTATGGAATATAAACAGGCAAATGCTTTCCCTGGATCTAGATAGGAAGTAACTGTGTTCGTTATGGGTTTGGCAAACGAATACGAATATGAATACGAATAACAATCTAGATTGGATTGGCTGAAACATGGGTTGTAAAGCTTTCAGACATTTAGAGATAAATGTGTTGGCTACTGAAATTTTAAAGAAATAATATTATTAACATGGAAAATCATGGTAGCGAAATATTCAAATGTTGATGTGTGAATACCTTTTGATCCATAAGTACGTATTTTATAATATATGTGATTGGTTCGGTCTCTTCAGAGTTTATCGAGTTTATCAATTTAATATATAATAAACTGACTGTATTCCTGCTCATTGTTGCAGAAAAAAGTTAGTTTTTAGTTTAAGAATACCAATAGGGCGTTAATTTATTAATCATCGGCTACTGAATCAGGCGCGGTTCCATGGGGGACGCACGCCCCCCTAATTTTCGGGCAATGATTTTTTTTCCTGTGTAAACCCTTTCGGCTCTCGCAAGGTCGGACTTCGCCCTCAATAGTTGCGCCCTCCCCTCCATTCACAATTGCTGGAACCGCCCCTCTGAATGTCAGACATTTTGTATTTTTGACACGTAGTCTTCTATTAGCAAGGGATCTTTTGTATGCACTTTTTCACAGACAGGGCACCACATACGAAGATCTTTGAAATAACAGTCGTAATACACTGGTTTGGACTTGAATGGACCTGCTGAGGGACTAGATCTTACGTCAAAAGTACCATAGGCAAACGCTCTACCTACTTGGCTGGATCCCACCCCTTATTGCTGTATAAAGCAAGGGCGAAAATCTCTTCCTGAAAGTGGGGGGGACGGAACATACCCTTGTCCGAAAAGTGGGGGCACGGACCATCCCGCTGCTCTCCCTCTTTCCCCTCCATTACAGACCACTTGTATACTTCGGTATATTCGCGCTAAGACAACATGGTTTAAAGTGTTACATTGATACAATAAAGAGAAATACTGCTAAAGATTATTATTTAGTCATTTTAATTTTAATTTCACTGAAATTTTCAGTTTTTCTAAGCAAAAAGTGGGGAGGATAATTATATAGGCGTTCCCCCTGTCCAAAAAGTGCGTCCCCCGGGATTTACGCCCACGGTATAAAGACGTAGTGTGTGTTATTTTGTAGTGTCAACCACCGTGCGCTAAAACTGGATTCAAGACGAGGATGCTGACCTGTATTTGGAAGAAGACTA
Source organism: Symmetromphalus regularis (assembly GCA_032355785.1). Classification (NCBI taxonomy): domain Eukaryota; kingdom Metazoa; phylum Mollusca; class Gastropoda; order Neomphalida; family Neomphalidae; genus Symmetromphalus; species Symmetromphalus regularis. Next base: position 6,209 of record JAULBS010135164.1, on the reverse strand, counting down.
GAAAACCAGCCTGGTCTACCTGTAAGACGAAACCACGCCCCTCACTAAAGAAAGCTTGTAGACCACGCGTCTGTGGTGAACGTAAGTCAGTTTTACAGTAAACAACACACTGCTATTATAAAGCAATAATTCAATATAATTATATGTATGTGGTCGCTATAGTTCATCACAAGAGTTATACAAATAAAAGTTAAAATTGGCTCGTTTTGATAAGAATACTATTAAGATTGAGTGTATGTCCAACATGGCTGCCAAGGGAAACAACTTTTGTTAAAAACGACATCATTTGAATAACCTCTATTCTATTATTTAGGAAATAAGGATTATGTACGTAGTCGAAGGTACCTGGAATTGTAAATGTTTTTGTTATTGTTGTTCTTTTTTCCCCTTTTTTACATATACATGTATATGTATATAATTTAATATATTACATTTTACTAATTAATCTGACAAATTAAGCATAAAAAGATATTTTAAGAAATGGGTTAGAAAAAGACTGGTACTACAGAAAGTTGTTGTTGTTGGGTTTTTTTTGGGGGGGGGGGTTTAGCTGTCTTCCAATTTTAAATACATAAAAACTGAAATTATGAATAAAATTATTAAATGGCCCTTTTTGGTTAGTATGTTGGTTTTATAGGTTTTAGTAGGTTTTAGCAATAACATATTATTCTATTACTAGATTGTGTGGACCAATCACGTTACTGCAGTATTGTTGGCTTGTTAAAAATGTGTCGACTGCGGGACTTCCGGATACGGTGCTGCTCCACGTGCAAGAGTCTGCAAACAGTAACGTCTTGATTTACGAGATGTGCGCATGACAATCCGCTCCTATGAAGATGCCAGATGCCAGAGTCTTACACCTTTTAACTCTGTATTGTGGTTTACTCGAATTATTACGGTATCGTAAATACTCCAAAAGAAGCATAGGGTTCAATTTATTTTTTAAGATCACACTGGAACAATAAAGGTTAACTCCGTTTGATTGCCATAATTAAAGAATATGTTAGAGCTATACAAATATGAGTTAAAATTGGATAGTTTTCATAAGAATATTGAATTTTTTAGTGTATCTTCAAACCTCACAAACACGGCTACCAAGGAAACAACTCTTGTCCAGATAATGTCAGGTGAATAACCCCAACAGATTCACGAAGAGCATGCTTGAGCATTTTCTGTTCTATCTTGCCCATGTCAGTGCCGCATTAACCCATGGCCGGTCCCCTAGGCTTTGAAGTACTTCGGGTCCCTATCTGGTATCTGGTAAAAACTTGAAAGGTCCCTAATACCTGCGGGGCCTCAAGGATAACACGGCACTGGCCCACGTCTGTTCACCTCTTTTCTGTCATTTGGGAAATACTGAATGCGCACAAGTTCAAATTTACCAAGAATTGTAGATAAAACACGAACCCACCTTCAAACTTTCAGAAACATGGCTGACCAAACCCTTGATGAGATGCAAGCCATGTGGTATCAGATGGCCAGTTCATTTGGCTTTATTTGTGACCCAGCTTTTATTGAGGTATTTACGGTAATTCACACGACCTGATTCTGGTAGTGATCTTATTTCAACAATAAATACATTTTGTGGTGACGAATGTTTGACAAAACACGGTATTTATTGCGAGAAATAGGTGGATATAATGCAAAGCAATGTTGTAAAATATTTTAATGCGATTTGCTTTGGTTGAATGATTGACCATACTTTCATCACATTGAGAAAAATTGCACTTGGAGGGGGAGGATCGTAAATTTCAGGAGGAGGTGCCAATGATGATGATGATGTAATTATCTTACGCTTATAATTATACAATAACAGTATCGGATCTAGAAAATCCATTTAGGGAGCGGCGGCGGCAGTAAATATAATGCCGATTCCTCGGATTCTTTAACGTTAAAAAAATAATTAATAAAAAGAAAAGATTTTTTTTAATGTTATTTAAATCGCAAAATTAAGGCGGGCGCAGGCCCCAGTGACGTAGCTTCCATTGAGGCAATGAGGCAACTGCATCACTAGATGTTTTTGCAGAAACAAATTAATGTGATTAATATTATAAAAGTTGATTAAAATACGAGAAATAAAAACCTCTGTCAAAGTTTGCCTCACTAGAAAAAAGACCCAAGTTACGCCAATGAGGCCCGTGGGGTCCCCTCCTAAATCCACCACTGAATAACTGTCCAATCAATCTTTCCTGAATTCCCACCTACTCGGATATTTTCTTATTGCATACATGTATAACGAATCTCGTTTGTCAGATATGCAACAAAAATATTTTAAATTCTATTTGACAAATACTGAAAACAAAATTTAATCGATGAAGTTCTTTTCTGCGAACGTTCTCAGACCAGACAGCACAAGTTCAAAATCTGAAATGCTTTGAATCACAGTTTGTGAATCTGAGGTCAGATGAAATTTATGAGAGAAAACCTAATCCAGTATATTATTCACGCTCCGCGGAGCTGGGTGGGCCTGGGAGCATCCCCCTCCACTTTTTTAGGGGACAACTGATTTTTTTTATCTCTTCTTTTAGCTGAATAAAATTATTTTTAGACTGTGACAAAATAAAATGTTTTCGAAGTTTGAGGGGCTTTCTGCAGGAACGCTACTGCCTTTCTGGTATCTATGTTACAGTGTCGCCGCTCACTTTCAAATGCACTCCGCGGGCCCTGTATTAAGTTTATCAATTCGGGTTTTTTCACCTTTAATATCCAATGTTCTAGTCGATTTTTGCAGTTGTCACTAATGATTGACAATTCGAGTGGGGTCCTACTTGATAAAACTAAGTGCTGGTGTAAATTTTATTTACTGTTGTATTTTATTATTTTATGCTCATAAACTTTAAATGTATCAACATTAATTTTGTATTGGAACTTGAATTATTAAAGTATATATGCGAGTGTAATTTTGTGTGTATTGAAAGGGGCAGATCTGACTTATATAGCCGTTGATAGAGATTGATCGATTGAATAGTGACAGGCCCGTACGCAGGGGGGTGTGACGGGTGCTCACACACCCCCCTAAATCTCTCGAGGTCCGTAAATGCAAATTTGGACTGACGCTAATTTACTAGAATAACGTTAAAAACGAAAATAAAACATTCGGACCTTCACAAACGGGCCTGAGTGATTTAATGCACAAAAATAGACATCGGGCATCGGTGGTTATGCTTTGTTTAAATTAAAAACGTTATTATTCATTTCTGTAAACTGTAAAGAAGTGACTTATAATATGGTAAATTATATACAAAATAAATTAATGACACAATGTAGATAATAAATAATGTAATAAAGCAGTGCCGGATTAAGTCTCGGCTGGCCCTAAGGCACATTTTGACATTTTAGAGAATGGTCTGAACAATTTAAATTAGATCACGGGCTCATGGAAATGGACTCTAGACAAAAGATGAATAAAATTGACGAAAACTGCTCGTCCATTTTTTGTGGCCCGAATGTTTGGCTGGACCTAAAGCAAATGTTTTGTCTGCCAAATGTTTAACCCGGCACTGTAATAAATAGCACAATAGAAAAAAATCCCATTGATAGAGATTCAAGAATTGCTTTTTACCTTAATAAATACTTTTAAAATAAAAATAAAATAAAAATTATTAATCTAATCAATTTAAACGTGCTTTATGTTCCGGAATAACTTGCAAGCGAGTGTTAACTAGCTTTGTGATCTACGAACATGATGCAAGTTTAATCCCAGATATGAACCAGTTAATCAATTAATAGATATAACTTATGCGGATCCAAGGAGTTTGTGGTATTGGTACCTCCCTTCGACCTACAATTTCTTTTTTCCCCAGTATAATTAGGTCGAAACTAACGTTAATCTCCTGTTTAATATTAAAAATCTTTAAAACTCCCTTACACTATTATAAAATATATTTGGATCCCGCTTTCCAAATTTCGTGCAACCATCTTGTATATCTTTCAGACTCCGTGTCAGATGGTATATACGACCTGAAGAAATATGAACAAACTGATATTAAATTCTGGATAAAGAGGGGTGTTTTAAAACCCATGGGTCCCCGTCTTGTGATGGCTAATAAGTGAGATCTGTTGCTTTATTGTGATTTAAATGTGATTTTAACAAGATTAGTATTATGCGGTTTGAATTACGGGTCATAAAACATAAATAATCGCGACAAGGGAAAATTGATTTCCGTTTTCTGATATTAGAATATTTTATGTTAAAAGAAATTTTAGAAACGGCTGTACATGCATTCGTATTTTGTAAATTGCCAGTAGTACAATATTAAATTTCAAACATTAAACAATTATATAGAGCTGAAAAGAATATCATTATGAACAGGGCCGTCGAGAATGGCGGTAGGCCCCGGGGATACTTAAACACTAGGGGTGACTATTGGGGCCTTTTCAACTATTGCGATAGTATTCCGATAGTCAAATCACTATTTCTATAGTACTGCGATAGAAAAATCACTATTGCGATACTACTTCATTAGAAAAACACTGTTGTGATACTATTGCAATAGTAGTCTGAACGAATACTTAATTTCCTGAACATTCCTAATTTATTCTCCTAGTTAGTTTCAAGTGCGATTTTTTTATTCCCTGCTTTAATTGAATTGTGCTTGTTTCTCATTTTGTGCATTATTAATAATTTTAGGAGTTAACGAAATCATATTTTATCTGTGAAACTGTAGGATGATAAACAAGTTTCTGACAAACAGAATGAAAAATACTAAAATAAATGATCAAACTATTTATTTTGTCAGTTTGGTTAAGATTCAGTGTCCAGCATAAAAACAGTAGTCTATTTTCATCTGTTTTGTTCTTGATTATTTGACTGCATTAGGTTTCTTAAACTATCGTAACTATCGATTGAAAACTATCGCGATTAATTTCCTGTCGATATATTGCTATCGAGTCGTTAACACTCACTCTAGGTTGGAGCCAATACTGAGATTTAAAATCCCATGCCTCGACTGAGATTTGATCTCAGTACCTACCAGCCTCGAGTCCGATAGCTAATCCACAGCGCCACTTTTTTCTTTTTTTTTAAATTATGTCAGCTATGTTAGCCAAAAAAAGCAAAACGTCACATCAGACTGAGTCACCAATAACTTTGTATGTATTGTCAATGTGAAGGGTTACCACAATATATATGTAGCTGTTATAAAATTTTATGTTCTAGTGTGTTTAATATCAATGCTTGTTTCCGTATTTATGTTCTTATTTTCAGATATAATGGCGGTCTAAGTGAGTAAATATATTTAAAAGGTTATTTTCAGAAACTGACTGTTCAGCAGATGAAGAAATGGCAGGTTGACATGATTTTGATGAGTCCTCCATGTCAACCATTCACTCGGGTTGGAAAGAAAAAAGATGTCAAAGATATCCGGGCAAAATCCTTCCTTCATGTTCTTCATCTAGTTGAAATGTTAGTAGCCTTGTTTGTTTATTGTAAAATGTTGTTTTAGTTCATCTTTACAGAAGTGGAAGGGTCAGTAAATTTTCTAAGTGATATGCTTTAAGTAGCAGATCTAGGTGGGGCCCCACACCTCTTACAATGAAATTTTGCGATTATAATATTAAAAAAAAAATATATTATATTTTATTATTATTATTTTTTAACGTTAAAGTATCCGTCTTCATATTATTGGTACCCCCATATGGATTTTCTGGATCCGCCACTGGCTTTAAGTGAGATAAAGTTTATTTTATTGTATTTATTTAATGACCCCCCAGCACAAAAGGTTATTGTATTTCATTACAGTAATCTTGTTAGTTAATGTAGCTCAGTGATACAGCATCCAGCCGAGGTGCAGTGGGTAATCAGATCAATTCTCAGTAGAATATATTGTGCTATTTCTAATTGCAGGCAGTGGTCCACAACTTTAAAACTGTTTGAGGAAAAGTGCTAACATATAATATAGACCATGTGTCACAGATACTATCCTGAATAGCAAAAGAAATGCAAATGTTTGTCCCAACCCAGTTGAATTAGTGAAAAAATGCTTTACACTTCTCTGTACATGCCTCCAGTAAGCAAAACGGCCAATATCAAAATATGGTTAACTTTCATCCAATCAAACATTGCAAATTAATTTTGCGTTTCTTTTGTTGTTCAGTATATATGTTTAACACCTAACAGCCACAGATTAAATTGTGATGAGGTGTAGTAAAACATTCCTTTTCTTTTGCTGTTCAGTATATATGTTTAACACCTAACAGCAACTGATTAA
>JAULBS010135153.1:0-13128 GCA_032355785.1 Symmetromphalus regularis | reverse complement strand
TTTTTTTTAATCAACCTAATATTATATTTTAGTAGTAATGTCTATTTTATAATCATGTGTATCTATATATATATATATATTTATATATTATTTGGAACTCCTGTTGTCATCTTGTCAACATATGTATTATGTATTTTGTAAATATTCCTCATATGCCATCGTTTAACGGCCTGAGTGTATTGAAATAAAGTTTCAAAAAAAAAAAAAAAAGAATTGCGATGGATAGAAATTAACGCTCGGCCCCTCGCCCGAGGCGAGTATATCCATACTCAAGCTAGGATCAATCCAATTATAAATTAAAATTGGGGAGGGGTGGGGGATTAGTGATTTTTTCGTAGGGACGAGTGACGTTTTAAAGGCTACTAGTTCCCCAGGCGTTGGAAATAATTTCTTAATTTCTACCCGTGAATTAGTGCAAGATGGTACATCAAAACACCAGACATTTTTCATGAAGAATATATGTGAAAAACAATATTTAACTGGATTTTTGTTTTAATGGTTAAAAACAATGATAATAATTATAATAGAATTATAATAATACAAAAGCTATATGTATTATAAATTTATACGTGCATTTCCTCTTATAGCTATAATTATATTACATAGTTGCAACAATAAGTGAAAATGGAAGTACAAATTGCGGAAAACTAAACACACACCAAAAGAAAAATATTGTACGTTAAATATTTAATATTCAAAATAATTTACAGAATTAAAAAAAAAAAAACATCCATCCATTCATCCATCCATCCACGCACGCTCTCACGCACGCACACATACAAATAAAAAAGTTACTGCGAGAAACATAATTGTCCTGCATTTCTCTTGTCACTGACTATACTATAGTCCGTCTGCTCTGACGCATTCCCGAAACTCACATTGAATCAGATTGGCGCTGTTCTAGTTCCACCATTGTGTTTGAGCTTGTTAGAATAAGCCCTGGATCAATTTCTAATATTTGTTGACAACAGAGTCGTTATTTAGATGAAGTTTTTCTTGACAAACCCCAGCACTCGACGGTTTTTGGTTAGTAAATTGGGATTAATTTCGCTATACTGGATCACTGGTCAAATAAAGCGTCTTGAAGATTAAATAGACTTTTACTGTGCTAAAAGAAGTGTGCATATTATTATTTTTTTTATTCATAATTTATAAAGGCGCCGACTTATTTTCGAACATATATTAAGGTTCAAGCACGCTATCCTGGTCACATAGCTGCACTGTCTGTTCAGGACAGAGGTTAGTAGAAGAGGAAACCCGCTGTCGCCACACTAATGTAGCCACACTCTTATTGAAAAGGAGCAAGGGATCTTTCAATTTCACTATTCCACCATGTGGCGGATTTTCTAGCACACTATTTTATATCTATTTACATGTTAAACATTTAAATTATCTGTATTCGAAAACTGTTATTATTTTTTATAAAACAACCATGACCCTATTTTGCTCGCACAGTACACACTATTTACATCAATAACTATTTTTTAATTATTTAAGTCCATTCCTCATGGAATAGACAACAAAAATTCATGAAAACGTTACTCGCATTTCAAATTGCGAGTAAAGCAATTATTCGTATTTCCAGATACGAACAACAGACAGGACATTTTCATGCACATACCAATTTGTACATGCCTGTTTAGTATCCTTTAAAGCAATTAATAGATATTCGATCAAGATGTCTTGCATATACTTTAATATATTTATAAAACGTTAAAAAGCATTGAAAAAAATAACTGAAATTCGTTTCCATAGTCATTTTCAAAGTATAATTATACATTTAAATAATGAAAATGGTGGAATTATGGTAAAGAGCGGCGATTATATTTACGGTAGAAATAGATAATTTGTACGTGATACTGATCTGTTTCCGTGGTAAATATAACGACGGTTAATGCCAGTGACCCATTCATGTTTCACTCCTACGCTTCAGCGAGCTAGCAGAGTAGAGCAGATATTACAATAAAGAACTGACGGCTTTAACTCATGTGCTCACAAGCAGCAGATACGTCTGAAAAGGGGGCCCGGGGGATGCTTGCCCCTTTCCCAATAATTCTGGTTAAAAAAAAGTATGATTTTTTTTAATTGGCTATTGTGGGTCATACTATGGTTAAATTAAAAAAAAGGTTGAAATAAATCAGTGTAGAGGGCTGATTTACAATAAGATAAACTATGAACTATATATATATTTATATATATATATATGAACTTATAAATATAACAACGGTACAAAACAAATTCAATATAACTATGGATGAAAAATAAATTGTGTATCAAGCATAATCTCGTATTCACTTGAAACTCGGCGTTTCGTGCCTAGATCTGTTACTCACCCCCAATGTCTCTGTTAGGCCCACCCCTCCCCAAATGTTAACTTGCATCCGCCGTGCCTTCAGATACGACACAATAACGCATACAAAGACTGAGACGTAGCTCATTGGTAAAAAGTTCAGTAATTTATATGCTATTTCTTACAGATAGCATGCACATACCACCGCCTTTGATAAATCAATTGTAGACCACAGATTGGCCCAAAAGGCATACGGAGTCTTGCGGAACACTAACTAAGATTAAAAATATGATGCCTCGACTGAGATTTGATCCCAATACATATCGACAGCGTAACCACTAAACCACAAGGTCCGTAAAAAAATAAAAAATATAATAAATCTAAAACAACCACCATCACCACGAAATGGATTAAAATTATTTTGTTAATATTCAAGTGACCCATGGAAACATCGATATTCGTATAGTTCTATGGCAAGCACAGGTGGGGATGCAGAATTTCTAAAAGGGTTCAAATGAGATGGCTGAATAGGACTGGGGGGAAATGATTAATTTTTCACGTCCTTCCATTCGGAAAATGTAAAGAAAAAAACACTCCAGAAAAGGGGGTCCGGACTCCCTGAACACCCCTCTGGAAAAGTTACGGAAACAAAATCACTCAAACGCAGTATGATGTAAATGAACAGAAGAAATATTCAAGCAAAAACCATGCTGAACGAATTTCTGTGAAGTAATGCCACGCAATTCGATTATTTGACCATAATTCACGTCAGTGGCTGTTTCTCCGTCTTGTCGGACTAGCTGGGCGGCAGAGGGGAAGAACATGACGGCTCCCCGTCTGTAATAAACTTTTGAATCATTGCTTTGTCTACACAACTGTCTTTTCTTTAAATGCCAATGCTATTTCTTGTTAACGTCGTCATAGACATTTCTTATGCTTTTACAACTGACATTTTCATTATCCTCATGGGGTTGTGAACTTGTGTTAGAATCCACTTGATATTTTTACATTTGGATATCTGTTCAATTTAGTGATATTTTCACAAGAGCAAACCAAAGATGTTTTGTTTTTATTAACCGCATAAATCCCCCTCCTTTTGTTTACTTTTTGGAATAGTCCCACCCACGCTCTTTAGGTCAGATTTTAAAATGTTTAGTTTTTCAAATATAGCCCCCACCCCCATCCCAAAAACAAATATAGGGTCGGTGGGAGGAAAAACAGTTGTAAAATGTCTTGGGAGTGGAAACTAAAATTTGGTATAAAATAAATTTTACCAGTTTTACCTATTTAACTGGTTACATGCCTGCATTCTTTTATATTCACACTCTATGAAAATAAATTATTCAACTTCAAAGTATAAATTTAATGTTTCTGTTTAAACCCTGGGCAGTGCACCCATATTGCCTATGGTAGTTAAACTATAGAATGCAGGGATTTATTTTTATTTTTATTTTCTAGCCTTCAGCACAGTTGGCGAAAATAAAATAAGTGTGAAGTTTCACTTTTAATTTTATTTTAATTTAGCAAAATGTAGAGTCTACGGGCTCGTGGAACGAATAATAATATTTAAAAAAAAAACCTCTGACCTTATTCACTCATTTATATTTTCCAATAACATTACATTTGAACTTATATCCTAAATATTTCCTTTCAGTATTACATATCTAAACATTCTTTCGGCCCCCTTCTTCAAATTTACTGGATCTGCCCTTATGTTGGGTTATTTCACATTCTAGTCACAGAGTAGGGGTCGGAATTAGCCTAGAACGATCGTTCAGGTTACATAGAGGTTACAGGAAATGACCACGAGATTATCAGGATGTTAGAAGGAGCTCGAGTTTACAATATTACAAGGAGTTCACAAGGATATTACACATGCTAATACAATCGAGAAGGTTCCGTGGTGACATCTAGCATTATTAAGTGACAACACCCAGAAGTAACTCAAAGGTTACGAATTCAGATGAAGTGCAATAAAAAGGAAAGGAATTTTTGTTTAACGACATCCCAGAACATTGTTTATTCAGTGGCTAGCAGGTGTCTGACATATGGTGTTTTGCGATTTATGGTCAGAGTAAATCCACTTGTTCCACTTAAGCTACTCTTTCCGATTAGCAGCAAGGGATCTTTTATATGAGCTATCTCACAGAAAGAACAGTACATACAATGGCCTTTGATAACGCAATTGTAGAACATTGTTAGTAGACATACACCTACTCGTTGAGACTTACGGAGCACTCTCTCTGGGTTGAAGTCGCTATCGAGTAAAAAAACATTCTTCGATTGAGATTTGATTCCAGTACCTACTATAAGTGAATCCAACAGTTTCACCACTGCGCCACCGAGACCCCTCTGACGTGCAGTAAATCGTGTGATCGATCCCTTTCAGCGGATGGTTTAAAATAATTATCATAATATATGTTTGACACCTAATCGCCATTAAATTAAACAGTTATTAAAGAAACATTACTTTCATCACAAAGGCAGATATATATATAATCAACGTCCAAATCAGAGGGGGCACACAACAACGGCGGATCTACTATTTCTGAACATGTTCATATTGCATGGCTTAATAATAATAATAATAATACAAAACATAAAAATATTAATAATAACGATAATAATAATAATAATAAAAATAAATAAAATAAATAAATAAAATAAATAAATTTTGATTAAGCAGATTCAGACATGATGGGCAATTTCTGAGCTTGAGCTCCCCTAAACCCCACAGAACGATTTTCATCTCACAGAAAACACTGAATACGGATAACCGATTCGTGGGGGAATCAGTAAAAGAAATCAACAAAAGAGCCAGGGGGTTAATCCTTGTGTAACGGCGATGCTGAATTCAATTACTGGTCAGTAGTTGACATTACAACTCGCCCAGGCGTTTCCTCAAATTAAGTACGCCAACACTGACATCATTTGACGTCTGTCGTCGATGATATATGTTCCACGCTCTGTTATCTCGCTGTAGTATAAGCCTGGCAAATTGCATATGTATATAGTGGTTTTGTAATGTGAAAAAAAGTAATCCTGTTAAAAATGAAACATATTTTAAGGCTCCATATCTCGTTGATAGTGCATATAAAAGATCCCTTGTTGTTTATAGAAAGCAGCGGGTTTCGGGTCTCCTACTAACACTAACCTCTGTCCTGGACAGAGAGCACAGGAACCTGAGTTGTGTGCCCAAGACAGTGTGCTTGAACCTTAATTGGATATAAGCACGAAAATAAATACAACCACCACCACCAACCGTTGATGGCTCAAACATGACTGATGACTTAAAGAATACCAGAAACGTAATACAGTTTTTAGTTAATTTTTGCCTGCAAACTATTTATACACCTTTTTAAAAAAGACAAAGACAATATAATACTTGTTTTTGTTTTTATTTAATGACACCACAATAGCACATTGATTTACTAATCATCGGCTATTGGATGTCATTCATTAATTTATCATTTTTTCTAGGAACAGTTCATTAAAAAAAAATTGAAAGTATTTTTTGGTCTTTTTGTTTAACGATACCACTAGAACACATTGAGTTATTAATTACAGGATATTGGATGTCAAACATTTGGTAATTGTGACAGTGTAAGCCAGCATCTGATAGGTTTTGAACCACTATCTCCAGCTTAAGAGTTCAATGTCGTACCACTGGACCATCGAGGTTGACGAATCGGAGGTAAGTTAACATGTATAGTTAACAGAATTTTTTAAATTTATTTATTTAACTATCCCCCAGCACAGAAATGAATAGCGGATATTGGTGGGTCATACATTGGTTACTTCACATTAAAAAAAACTTTATATACCTATAAACGTACCAAGAGAGCGAAAATGTTTTAACTGTAATATAATCGAAGATGAATTTCATTTTGTTCTTGTATGAATTCTTTACACACATTTTAGACATTATATTCCTAAATATTAAAAAAATAAGCCAAGCATGTTTAAATTTTTAGAATTATTAAATAGCAATAACACTAAAATAGTAAGGCGGTTAGCCATACATTGTTTTAAGGCATTTGAACATAGAAATACAATTTTATTTAAGTAAGGTTCGTTTTTTTTTCATAACTGTAGAGTTTTTGTGTGTGTGTGTGTGTGTGTTCTTCATAAAATATTTTATGACCACATGTGTTAAATGACGGCCAATCTTTCAAGACTTGTTTTATAGAATGGCGTTTGTTCGCTCCCACATTAGCCCCATTATGAGCCCCATTAGATGGTGGTTTATTTTGTTTTTGTTTTGTCTTTTTGTGTGTTTGTTGTGCATGGTGTCCCTAAACAAACAAACAAAGAAACAAAGCGCCCATATTGTTCCAACCACCTTGCCAATTAGCTAAAATATACTATTAACCACAAATTTAATACGAAGTGTTAAGTGGAACCGGATATGGATTAATGTAGACAAGAAGAGATTTAATAAAGCAACACAAGACAATGACGTCAATAGGATTTTGATTGTCGTAAAAAACAACGGGGATCATTGTAAAGTGTTTCCCCACACATTACACTCGCGTTCACATTCAGAGATTTAAAGTGATGTTTTAAGAGTTGTTTGAATGGCTCAGCAACTCTTGACGGTCTCATTCAGACATCATGGTGTTTGTTCTCTGACTGGTGTTTTATTCAAATTACATCCTCACTTTTCATGCTGGCTGCGCTCTCATCTCGGCTCGTTCTGTCGCTATGATTGGTTTAGTTAAAACACTCCGGGTTTCACATAAAAGATGAATGAACATCCTAGGGTAAATTCATAGCCTATATTTTATTATTAACCTTAATATTTAAATTAGTCATTTAACATGCTTCATGGTAAGTTATGGCCCAGGTTACTGGACTTTAAATTTTAGATAATTCCCTCAAAACTATAGTTCTAATTAAATAGTCCGAAAATATGTTTCTTTTATTTTTGGCTAACCATAAAAATTCGCGTCTAAATTACTTCAAACCTATTTAACTGACGCAACAAAATTCCCTCTAAATTATTTATTCACATATTCATCTTCAGCTAATTTCAATAATATTTCGCCATAGCTCGCCTACAACTCCTTGCCCTTCCCTTCTCGCCTTGGATGCATTCTTTGAACTAGTGTTAGGTGTGTACCCACGGGAAGCGTGTTTGAACCTTTCTGGATGAAAACACGATAAACAGGTACATACTGTTGTTTGTCCAACACCCGAGGCATGTTCAGGTGGACGAGCGCTCGCGAACCATTTGACTGGTTGCCATCGTTTTATTTCACATTATATTTATCTAACCTTCGTCGTAAAATCTAGTCTAACGAGCGACCGTGAGCTCTCACCCTCCTAAACATATTTAAGTGAATTATAACACTGCTTAGTCACTTAACACCAACTACAATTTGTGATAGAATAATCATAATGATTAATTAAACACTGAAAAATAATTAACCAAAATATAATAACTTTAGGCGTGTATGTAATTATACATATCGATATCAGTGGCGGATCTAAGCGGGGACCCTTGGGGTCAGCCCCCCTAAATATGGCGAATAAAAATATAAATATTAATTAAAAAAGGATTCTTTAGGGCCTCCCCTAAATGGATTTTCTGGATCCGCCACTGGTTATATTAAGAATGCGTTCCTTTACGATAGAACAAACAAACCAAATTATTCTTGCCCTTAACCTCTAGCCAGATATAATGTATACTTTACTATCATAAACGAGGAATACTAGTAATATTGTGATTTAATTTCTCAGGGAGCGGTATGTAGCTCAAACAGTAGCGTGTCTGCTGTGAACCGATCGGTCGTCGGATCGATCCTTCTTAGTGGACTCATTTGCAGTTTGGGCTATTTTCCGTTCCAGCCAGTTGTGGAACAGTGGTCCACAACTGTTTGATCAAAGGCCGTGACATGTTCTGTCCTGTTTGTGGGCGGGTGCATATAAAAGATCCCTTGCTGCTTATCGGAAAGAGAAGCCTATGTGGCGACAACGGGTTTCCTCTAAAACATATGTCAGAATGACCATATGATTGACATCTAATTGCCGATGATAAAATAAAAATCAATATGCCCTAGAGGCGTCGTTAATTTAAAAAACTTTACTTTTGAATTTCTCAATGCTATTTTTAATATTCATATGTATAGAACAAAAGGCACATAGAAAATTTAAAAAAATAACAATAATTAAAAAAACATTGCAATCTATGAAATTGAACGTGTTTTCAAAGGAAATGGATACTATTCTTCGCCATCCTCATACGACATTAACACAGTAATGATGAAAGGTTTAAGGTTCATTATATTATATAATACATCCCACAGTACCGTTGACATAAGCTACGTTTTGCGATTAACAATTATGGAATATTTACATGGTTGCATCAGTTTCAAACACATTTTAAAACGCTTTTAAATACACTTGAAAGTGAAACTTATTAATACAAATCACTAAAATGTTTCACAGGAATAATGATAAATTTTAACACGATAATACAATGTAAAATATTTTCATTGAAACACACCTTACTCTAAAATGTTCAAAAGCGGTCTATAATTAGGAATTGAAGGCAAGGCAACATGTTTTCAAACTGTAAAAATAATAACTTTTTTGAAAAAATATTATTAATTAGTATCTGATATTAAGAAAAAACATTCAGTTTGTGGTTTACAAAGTTAAAATCGGAGATAAAATGCTTTTCATTGTAGCTGGCTACCAGCAGGCGCGGTTCCACTAGGGGGGGGGTGCGCACCTGGGGCACGCTCCCCGTAATTTTCGAGCAATGAACATTTTTCTTGTAAAACACTAAGCGCGAGTACAGGCGATCGCAAGGTCGGACTTCGCCCTCGAAAGTTGCGCCCCCTATTCACAATAGCTGGATCCGCCCCTACCAGTGATCACTATGACTGGGAATAGCGATAACACATGTTTTGTTATAATCATCATCATCACTAAAAACTAATAACATCCAATTATTATTCAAATAGATAATTATGTTTGTTTGCACAGTTAGACTGAGTGCATACTACCTAGAGGTTTCGCTTCCGGCACACTTTAGCGAGAATCAGAATATCGCTATTCAAATCATTAAATTTTAATCATGCGAAAGAAACACAAAAGCTTCGTTTTATTGATTGGCTTATTTTTGTTATTACCAGAATCTGATATTTTACTCATTAAAACACAAATACAACTACACACTTTCATAAACTGACATGTTTCTACAATCAATAGAATCGTGTATTTTACTAATGCAAAACACAAATACAACTGCATACTTTCATAAATTGATATGTTTCTATGATAAACGAAAAAAATGAAAACAATTTTGAATAATTAGGACTGTCTAATTTAAATAATAATAATAAAAAACTAACCAGTTCAGGAATAAAATTTAGAACGTCAAGCTTAAAAGATGTGATGGAAATGTCCTAATTATAATACCAAAGGATCAGACCAAATGCCTATTTAAAAAGATTATTCATTGCATACCTGCTAACCGGCCCCGGTGACGCAGTGGTTAAACTAATGACTGGTAGGTAATGGGGTCGAATCTCAGCCGAGGCATGACATTTTTAATCTCTGTATCGGCTCCAACCCAGAGCGAGTGCTCCGCAAGACTCACTAGGTTGGTGTATACAAATTACACCGATCAGTGGTCCACAAGTGGTTTATCAAAGGCCGTGATATGTGCTAACCTGGGTATTTTTAGTGCCTAATAAAGGATCTCTTGCTGTTTATCGATAAGAGCAGCCACATTAATATGACGGCAGAGGGTTTCGTCTCTCCTACTAACACTAACCTCTGTCCTGGACAGACAGCACAGGGAGATGAATTGTGTGGCCGGGACAGCGTGCATGAACTTTGAAAATAAATACAACAAACCAATGAGCATACAAGTTGTTCTAGACACTAAAATACACTCCTAGATTTTTAAGACAATCTGATGAGAAAGCAGCTGTACATGCATTGTTCATCTTGATAATCTACTTTAATCACCTGCCTTAATTTACGTCCATCAGCTAACTGGATTTGTGTTCTTACAATTAGTGAAAATCAAGCTGTGGGACCAGCAATAATCTTGTTATGTGCCAGTAAGTCACGACTTTTCATCAACGACGATAACTCGACACTATCGTCCGGGTGAATAAGTCCTTCTGGAATTACTCGACAGCAGTGTCAGGGAGTCTAACCAATGAATGTGTATTTTCACTGCGGTGTCAGGGGAGATAACTTTTGATGGTGTCACTCGACAGTGACGTCTACTGGGAGTCTGGAAGGGTGTTCATTGTGAGATTTCCTGCAGATGCAATTACCAAAAACAGTGAATCACCCGCCGCCATTTGTTAAAAGACGATCGTCACTCGATGACCTTGGACTCACAAACATGCCCGCAGCAATTTGTTCGCACATATAAGTTAATTAACCAACTTGTGATAATTGTCTCAAAATGTAGTGTCGGAAGAACCATGGCTTCATACAAAATTAATCATATCATGTTTCGTGTTAGTTAATTTGTCATCTTTAGGCCATAGTAAAATTTCTTCACACACATACACTTGCATATATTCATTCAGTCAGTTTTAGACGTGTAAACACAACCTGATAATTTTCTCTATAAGGATAAGTAAATATCTCCCTTGAACTCTGCCTTGTATGGAGATATCGTATTTAAAATGATAACGATATCGTTCAGATTAATTATGTTAAAGATCCAGGGAAAAATAGCCAATTACAAATAAACAATTGAATATAATATTAAATCTTAAATCATATAACAATTTGGTTGAACAAAATCATTTTATTACGTTTTAAGAGAAAAAAAAGTTGAAGTATGACTGGATTCCAAAGTTGCCTCTAGTTATCGGCAAAGGCAAAAATCCGTTCCTCAAAGTGTGTGTGTGTGTGGGGGGGGATGGAACATACCCTTGTACAAAAAGTGGAGGAGACGGACTATCCCGCTTCCCCCCACCCCACCCCCACCATTATAAACTACTTCGGTTTATTTACGCTAAGACGACAGTGTTTAAAATGTTACATTGATACAATAAAGAGAAATACCGGTAAAGATTATTATTAAATTTTCAGTTTTTTAAAGCAAAATGTGGGGGTAGGGGGATAATTATTAAGTCGTCCACCGTGTCCAAAATGTGGGGACGTGTCCCCTCCCCACCCCCCGGGATTTACGCCCATGGTTTTCGGTAATATCCGTGAGCTGATTTTTCTTGGCCCTACGATGACGTCACATGCGCCAAACTTTTCCCGTGTAAAAACATGCTACCCTTACGTGCATTACGAGTTTGAGAATTGTTAATAAACTATCAAAATAAATGGCTCTATGTATTGCGTGCCAGGAGGTACATGTATTCATTCAGTAAACACAACCTAATAATTGTCTCTACACGATTAAGCCAATATCTTCCTTGAACACTGTCTTGTAGGAGATGCGTTATTTAAAATGTATTCATTCAGTAAACACAACCTAATAATTGTCTCTACAAGGATAAGGCAATATAACCTTTGAACTCTGTCTTGTAGGAGATGCGGTATTTAAAATGATAACGATATCGTTTAGATCAAGGGAAATGAAGCCAATTTCAAATCTGTTATATTGAATATAGTATTCATATAACAATTTGGTTGGATAAAATCATTTTATTATGTTTTAAAAGGAAAAAAGGAGTTAAAATATGACAGCATTCCAAAGTTGCCTCTAGTTATCGGTAATGTTCGTATGCTGAATTTTCTTGTCTCAACGATGACGTCACAAGAGCCAAACGATTCCCATGTAAAAACATGCTACCTTTACGTGCATTACGAGTTTGAGAATTGTTAATAAACTATCAAAATAAATGGCTCTAACTATGTATTGCGTTAATTATTTGTTAAAAACAAATAAATAAATAATAATATTAATAATAATCAATTAAAATAAAAAATCCGTGGAATTAATTCTACAGAAATCGAAGACGTATTGTGTTTAGGCCAAGTCATTCCAGTTAGTAAGAACAAAATCATTTGATTTTGACAATACTACCAACGAGATTCCCCCTGGACTCTGTCTTGTGTAGATATATGCAGTGGAGTAGGAAGGTGCCGAGAAGTGATGGGAGGGGGGTGTCTGTGGGACGGCGAATATACAATTTCCCTTGCTGCTTATCGGAAAAGAGTAGCCTATATGGCGGCAGCGGGTTTCCTCTAAATACATATCCCAGAATGACCATATGATTTACGTTCAATAGCCGATGATTAGATAAAAATTAGTGAGCTCTAGAGGCGTCGTTAAATAAAACAAACTTTACTTTACGTGTACACCTGTGTCTAGACCAACACAAACATTCACTTGTTATGAGAAGAGTTATCTACCAAGTCGCTGTTATGTGTGCACCTGCGTCCATATTAATCGATGTAGACCGGCGATGTGTTATTGAATAAATAATTTCACTTGTCAGACAAGGGCTATGACGGCATCTGGTTCACAGGTGCGAATCTATGTTTAGTCAGTAGCCAGGTTACTAGAGCCAGCAAAAAGAAGTAAAAACTTTATTGTGTAAAGAAATGAGGACATAAATATTCTATAAGCAGTCCTCAGTTCTCTCAAGAGTTGGACTTATTGTATATGTTTACTGATAGGCAGTTTCTCAAGGGTTGGACTTATTGTATATGTTCACTGATAGGCAGTTTCTCAAGGGTTGGACTTATTGTATATGTTTACTGATAGGCAGTTTCTCAAGGGTTGGACTTATTGTATATGTTTACTGATAGGCAGTTCTCTCGAGGGTTGGACTTATTGTATATGTTTACTGATAGGCAGTTCTCTCGAGGGTTGGACTTATTGTATATGTTTACTGATA
>JAULBS010135142.1:0-13128 GCA_032355785.1 Symmetromphalus regularis | reverse complement strand
CAACCGGTTTTGTCGATGCTATAAATCCAGCTTAGTCCTTTGCCAACCTTCTGCAAATGTAGACCTCTTCGTATGTCTCCATCAACATAAAATAAAAGGGCTTTAAATGGGGGGGCCTGTTTTTACGCCATAGAACTCCGCGAACGCGTAGCGGCGAGTTGTGGCGATGCCAGTCTTCTTGTACGGTCCCTACTTACAGGTTAGAACTTAGGCAGGGGTTGTTTATATCGTATGCAAATGTTTTAAAAATATAAATTTCACGAAATCATGTTTTAATTAATTTTGTTTTATTTGTTTTAATAATAAACAATCATTTTATTTGCTTAATTTCATGTCAATTTATTTTTATTTATTTACTTGTTTATCTAGTTTTTAATTTGTTGTTGGTGTTGTTATTATTGTTGTTATAATAATAATAATTATTATTAGGTTGTTTCTGTTGTTGTTGTTGTCATCATCATCATCATGATATAGGCCTAAACAATGCAATATTAAGAGAACAGTACATCAAAATTATTTAACTTAATAATACACCGCACAGAGATGTACCCCCATATATAGGCGGATCATACGGGTGACCGGGGGCCCAAACCGCCTTCCTCGTTCACCAATATAAACAAAACAAAAAATTCATTATCTAGGGCGTAGCTAGAAAGGGAAAAACGCCGAGGCAAACCCAAACGTTGGGAACTTGAACCATGTGTATAATAAATATCAGTATCATGGGGGAAAAAACCTCCACAAATCTGCGGAAATTACTGCCTGATGCTGGCTACGTTGGAGATAATATTTTGGTCCTAACTAAATTCCTGCATCCACCTCTTGTATGCTGCTCAAAGTGTTCTCAATTTTCCATATTCATGCGCGGATGTAGGATTTCTGAAAGGAGAGGGGGGTCCAAATGTGATGGACGGTATTTTGTTACGTCAATGTGTATGTTTCAGCCAGAACCTATCCTTGATGACGTAACTCCACTGTCGTTCTGCTAGTTAACCGATCTACTGCCAAATGTAGCGCTGCGTGCGATGTTATCGTTTTCACTTAAAGGCATATTCCCACGGAATTTAAGAGGCTTTGGGCTCTAAATATTGATTACGAATGAAACTTACATATATTTGTGATACTAGATCTCGCTTTCATATCACGCAAGACGTTTTAACTGAACCATGGTATAGGGAATTCCATGCCGAGTCGAGTCGATAGATTTTTTTTCACATTTAAAGAAATATTTTGCTGCTACAAAAATATTCAGACGCTTCAAAAGAATGTTTAATGGGGGCGGGGGTTGGGGGTGAATACCCGTCACGTGACTCGAAATAATTACGCCACACCTCCTTCTGCAGAAAAGCCCGTTATTTTTTCGATTTATTTGTCTGTGAGCATAATTCATTATTATTTTTAAAATATCGATAATAAGCGAGATGCGGTGGTTATATAAGTAGTTGAATGACGTATTTCTATGGAGAAATCAAATGTTTATATTTAAAATTGATTCTTTGTTTGGAAATTAATTAGGTCAAGGGTCTGTGGGATTATAAAAAGGAATCGACATCATATTATGTCCTGAACGTAAAGAAGGTTAGCTGTCAGCTCCATAACAATTCGAAATCTAGGATCCGTTGTAAGGGAGATAACCGCATGTTTATCGCACTGTTTGTATTAGCGCCACGCCCCCCAAATAACTTAGCGTTTGTTACTCGGCTATCAAACGAGTATACTGTATATTCTGTATGCTGTAGTATATTCATCGTGTAACGTCTGTTGGCGGAAATAACCAGTCTTCCCTGGTCAAAGGTCTCTGCATTTGTGACTACACTGTTCCATTACATGTCATAGGGCGTGTATCATACCTGGCAAAATTTACTTATTTTATATGGCGTATTGTACTTTGTAAACATTGGATGTATGCTGTTTGTTTACTTATATAATGGACTGTTTACAAATATTATGTCTTATGTTGTACTGTAAGGTTCGCGGACGTGTTATGTTTGATACATAAAGAAGTGATAACGTACGAACATAAGGGGCTTTTATGTAACGTTCGAACATATAAAAGTACGAACAGAAGAGGACGTTTGCGTAACGTATGAAGGTATTTTAACGTACAAACAGAAATGCTAGCTTGCTAACGTTCGAACACAAACAGTTTCACCTGAACGGAAATTGTGTTTAACTAGTGTGTGAACGGAAATACTGTTTAACAAACCTACAGACATGTTTTACAACTAACCTACGACTAGGACGAAATTTCAGCTAATGTTCGAACGGAAAAACTGTTAACATGTCAGTGTGTGAGCGAATCAAACTGGAAGGGAAATATATATATCCAGCTCGAGTGGAGGGTGTGGCCGATGTTTACCAATCACCACGTTTCGTTTTAACCAAATCCAGGTAGGTGAAATATAAAGCAATTCAATTCTTTATTTTCTTTGTATATGAATCATAATATTTATAAAGTAAATATACTGTAGAAAAAACAGTAGATACATATAAAAATTAACATATGCATATCAATGACGGTTCCAGAAAATCCATGTAGGGGCCCCAATAATATGATGCCTATTCCTCGGATTCTTTAACATTAAACATGTTATTTCAATCGCAAAATTTAGGGGTCCTGGCCCCTGTACCCTTAGGTCAGCCACTTATTCGTGCAAGTACATACATAATTATATTCACTATAAAAAGGAAAGTGCCAGTGTCGGATATACCCAAACGCCCAAGCACCCCTAAATTTTTGCTTATCATTAATATAATTTTAAAATAAAGAATCAGAGGATTTTTAGGGCCCCCATAAATAGATTTTCTGTCGTAAAGGGTCTAAAGTTTCCTCTGACCATCCCATCTAATAATCCTCTCTAATCATCACCTCTAATCATTCTCTCTAATCAACCATCTAATCATGCTCTCTAATCATTCCCTCTAATCATCCTCTCTGATCATTCTCGAAATCTTGACCTGAAGCATAGCATTCCACTTCATCAACCAAGCCCATACAAAGTTTCTGGGTGTTTAGAAATTAAAACCTGAAGACACTGGTTCAAAATCCATTGGAGGTTGACATCCAATAGCCCATGATTAATAAATCAATGTCCTATAGTGAGGTCGTTGAAAGAAAAGAAAAACCCCGCACAAAAAAAACCATAACTACCCCCCACCCCCAAATCCCCACAACCAAAAAAAAAAAAAAACTACAACAAATTCCATAAAAACAAACAAACAAATTAAAATTAAAAAAAAAACCCCAAAACAACAATAACATCTTTTGACCTTATCCGGTATTAAAAAAAATTTAAATTATTTTTGATCCCCCTTTCCAAAAGTTGTGCGTCTGCCACTGGGATGGATGGATGCATGATGGAGGTGTGATCAGAGGGATAGATAGCTTGATGAATGAATGAACAAATAACGGGCGATTGGATGAATATTGGTAGTCTGTTTTGGAATGGTACAATGTTCTGTCATGTTTTTTGTTCTCCATTCAGATGGGTTAGTGATGAGGAGGTATCTGTGTGCATATTGTGCGACAACAAATTTAATCAGCTACGTCGGAAACACCACTGTCGACGGTGTGGGCGTGTCCTGTGTAACAAGTGCTGTCACGAAAAGGTAGTACCACTAATTAATATCACCCGCCAACAAAATAACATCCATAAATTACACACAGTAAGAATCTATCGTTTACAGCGAGACAAAGGGACCACACAATCCTTCGTTATAACCGTTGATTGTTATACTGACTTTGTTCTATCCGTCATTTTCAACTCCTGCTATTAAGAAAATGTCCTAGGCAAAATATATGCTGTGAAGAAATTGTGTCCACGGCATATTTAGCTAAGGGAAAAATACATTTTGGAAAACAAATTAGTTCGCTGCAAAAAAATGCTTCTCCACTGCAAAAACAAAAAAAAGTGTTGCGGAGAATGAAAAACTCCGCGGCAATCTCCACGTCATTGCCGATAGCCGCGGGTAATTTCAGGAGTTGCATTTTGAATACGGACTTCGGTATATATCATCCTCGCAACGTCAGGAGTCACTCGAGTCTGGGGGGAATCCCTGACAAATATAGTTCATAAAACCGGGCTGAGAAAACATTTTTTGATTGGAAGCTTCGCATCATGACAGTTATTCATCACATACTTATAAAATGAGCGATCTGATTGGATAATATGTTTAAACATAAATGGTGCCCTAAGCAGCCCGGGTTTTTAAGAACTATATTTGTCAGAGGTCCCACGGACTCGAGTGATCCTTGACGTTGTGAGGATAGGTAGGCCTATATATATGACGGATAGAACAAAGTCCATATATATGTCTTGCGTTCAGGACAGGCTAGCCTTCGCGGTGGGTATATAACAGGTCCACTGGATCAAAACGTTCTCATTTGGTTTAACACGAAGCGTAAAAACTAGTCTAGCAGGCGACCGCTACCTATTTGGTTCTGAATAATTATAAGGCCAGTGCTGTATTAACCCATGATCGGGCCCCTAGGCTTTGAGGTACTTCGGGTCCCTATCTGGCAACAGTGCCTGAGTAAAAAAATTGATAGGCCTCTAGTACCTGCGGGGCCCATAGGCTTCAGCCTAGTCAGCATTATGGATAACACGGCACTGTATAAGGCAGGTTTTGTTATGGATAACAATATTCGCAAAACATGATAAAGCTTATAATTAGAATGATCCAGTTATCAGGAATTAAAAAAAATATATATATATATTTTAGAATTCTTGTTTATATAATATGTACTTTTGTGTTTTTAGATACCTTTACCTCAGCTGGGTGTAGAAGAAGCGGAGAGAGTGTGCGAATCATGTCGACCAATCACAGAGCTTGTCACAATGTCACGATCCAAATCCCACGTTAGTAGGTTTACATCTAATTTTGTTCCGTTCCTTGCGTTGTTTGATAATTGAATGTTTTTTAGATACAAACATTAAAAAGTCTGCTTATATTACTTATTAATAGTTGTGAAAAAGAATGAAATCGTTAGATTCAGCCTTGGAGGGGTATAATTTTTTTTTTACTTACAAAACTCCCGAATACTAGTATAGACCATATTAGTATGTTGAAAATAACGAGGTTAACAAATAAAATAGCAAACCGAACGAGAAGTAGTAAAAGAAGGACCAAAGCGAAGTACACTTTTACATCTAACTTCTGATGGTTCCCGTCTTCATAGGATTTGTGTTTGAAGAGTACTCTAGTCCATCAAGACAAAGACAATGTAATACCAAGATATTCATATATAAACGAATGCAGGTTTTATGTATAGTTCACGGCTGTAGTTCCTCTATCTCTTCTCAGAAAATACGAAAATGTTCCATTTTAGTTTAAGGCCTGCTTTCCATTAACGCGATTTAGCTGAAATGTGGGTTTCCATATTTGCGTTTTCGCAAGCTGATTCCTGTACACAATGTGATTTCGCGCACTAGTCTTCCATTACGGAATTTGGCCTGCTGTTGTATTTTTACTGAAACAAAGCACAACGCATTCGCATGATGGTGTACCAATGGACACATCAGCGCCGAAGTCATATGTACCTTGTGCATGAAATATTGCAAAAACAACTGGAACACGTGGCATTTTCTGACCTTGTCAAGGTGTTGGAATTTAATTCAGAGAAACACCATGAATACTTCAGAATGTCTCCCGGTTCAATTTTCACAATATTTAATAATAATTAAACTTATTTTGTTAAGTAAAATTAATATTAATTTAAGCGTTATGACGTCACCGAGCGGAAAAGCGCTGAAAAATCGCTCATCGATCGACTTTTTTCCCCCTGTGCGCTGAATAACCGCGCATATGGAAAAGGTACTATGCATATGAACTATATCGATAAACTTGCACGCGAAAACTCACACTAAAAAGCTTTAATTGAAAGCTGGCCTAAGTCTTCTGACCAGAAAATACTCCAGATTCAACCAAAATGCCTTAAAACAAAAGATTTTTATGGAAGACCTTCACTGTTTTTAGAGCCCTTTTTTTCTCGACTGTATGACCCTAATCATTCATACACTGAACCTTTAAAATATATCTGCTTATACATGGTTTATTTTTTAGAATGATAGATAATAATGTTTCCGTTTCAGAATTTTTTAATGACAGCTGCCTCTGGGCTTAGCAGAAGATCACAAGAACCTCTTTTTATCCAAAGAGTGAGTAAAATAGAGAACATGCGAACGTTTGTGTATTACAGAAATAGACTGCGACCACCCTTGCTTTCAGGACGAAATAGCTAGAGACCGATGATCGCTAGACTAGTTTTGGTGCTTCATGTTTTTAAAAACGCACTGAGGTGGTTGGTTGGTTGTACTTATTTCCGTGCTTATATCAAATTAAGGTTCAAGCACGGAGTCCTGGGCACACAGCTCAGCTTCTTGTACTGCCTGTCCATGGCAGAGGTTAGTGTTAATAGAAGAGAGGAAACCCGGTGCAGCCACACTAATGCGGCTATTCTTATCGATAAGCAGCAAGAGATAGTTTATAAACACTGTCCCACAGACAGGACAACACATACAACAGTCTTTGAAAAACCAGTTGTAGATCACTTGTCGGTGTAAGTGGTATACACCTACCCACTGAGCCTTGCTAGCTTAATGCTGAACGTAAGCGTGGTTACATATCCAGGTGTGTAAAGTATATTCCTGCTATCCTGAGGACACGAAGGGAGCATGCTGTCTAGTTGTATCCAGAGGTCCAACGAAAGACCGAAAAGGAGCGAAACTGATCGACGAAACACTGAAATGGATCACAATTTTATCCTGTAAACAATTTTCAGAATATTTTTCAGAAGAGGTGTCGTTAAATGAAACAAACTTTACTTTATACTCAGTATAATTTATAGTACACTTGAAAAGACAGAGTATGACCTAGTGGACCATAGTAATTTTTATTATAGAGTACCTTTAAAGTATGGTTGTAAATTATTATATTTTGAGTATGAATATGAAGGAGTTAATAAGGTTATTAAAACATATAAAAATAGCAAAATATTTCACTTGTAACTATAAAGGTTTACCTTTATCGTTTTAGGAATAATTAATTTGTAGTTGTTTATCACTAATATATATTATAATTATAATAGCAAAATATATGACTTGTAACTATAATAGTTCTCCTTTAATTATCCTTTTAGGAATTATTAATTTTCATTTGTTTATCACCAATGTGTGTAAAAATGGCAAAAATATGCGACTTGTAACTGTGATAGTATGCATTTTGATTATCTTTTTTAAAGAATTATCAATTTGTGGTTGTTTATCACCAATATATGTAAAATTAGAAAAATATATCACGCGTAACTGTGATAATGCACCTTTAATACGTTGTTTTCAGGTAGTGGAGCTTGGTGGTATACAGACTTTGATTGCTCTCAGCTCGGTGGAAAGTGTTGATATCCTGGTTGGTTGGTTTGTATAGTTAGGGGCGAATCCACCGGATCCATTGCCAGAGGGTCATACTTTATAGGGGCGGATGCAGGCCCGTAGGAGCCGGGAATGGGGAGGGGGGACTAGTTTACCAGTTTTAATTTTCGGTATAGATTTGCGGTTTCGGACAGTACATTTTATACACATATAAAAGTTAGCCCCCCCTCCCACCCTCTTTGAAAATCCGTCCTACGGCCCTGGGTTGTAATAATTTTGGAAGAAGGTGGCCAAATTTATTTTACATATTTTTGATAAAAGAGATATTTTACAAACTTTTAATAAAATATATTTTACAGATTTTTAACATTGGAAGGTCTGTATCCAAAGTTAATTAAAACATTATAAATGATGAAAATAATGGCTGAAGGGGTGGGGTCAGAATCTCCAGGACAATCATCAATTCACTTACGCTTCATTGCCCGGAGGGCCCAAAACAGGTAAGGGGTGATTATTGTAGAGAGTAGTGGGGGGGGGGGATGTGTGATATGTACCAGTGCACTCTACATGACCTGCCTTTGAATGTACAACCAGCTGAAACACGTATCTTGTATGGATATTATGACATCTTGTCGGACACAGAAATAGTGGACTGCGTTGTTTTCACAGATTACGCTAGCGAGTTATTTCACGTGTTCCGTGCTAATAATAGTCTTGACTTTATTTATCCAAACGAGTATGTCGAGTGCTTTTCATTGCGGTTTTGTCGTTCCGATTTTTTTTTTTCTTCGTTTTTTTATTTTTATTCTACTAGCCATCGGGCTAGAGGAAAGTGATTATTTGGTAGCCCGACCGCAATAACCACTAGCCACGAGCGTCGGGCTACTGTATTCTAGAAGCCCTGAATAACAGCCAAGTGATTTTCAGGTATTTAAAAAATTAAAGCAAGATTTAAAAAATAAACATATTGGTTTGAAATTTTATTTGTTAATTTACAGTTCTTTTAATTTGGATGAATTCAAGAGAACCTATTCCAATGAGGACATCGTAAAAGTTGCATTGCCTTACTTCTGGGAAAAATTTGACAAGGAAAATTGGTCCATTTGGTACAGTGAATATACTGAAGATCTGTCCAAAAAGTTAACATTTATGTGCTGTAACCTTGTAACAGGTAATTGTGTAATTTTCTTAAAAGAACCTACATATCGGTCAGTTGGGGAGATATGTTAAAAAAAAACCTGCTCTTAATGTTCACTTCTGGCTATAAGTATGAAACTTTGAATGTATGGTGTTTAAGATATGTTGATTTCTCCCTTTCTAATTTGCACAATTTCAGTATTGCTGCCAAAATGTTGTGGAATAGATCAAAATATGAACAAATATTGTTTTATAAATTACTGTATTTTGGTGGTTGTTTTAAAATATTACATATTATTTCTTTTAATATATTTTAATGTATTCCATGTCCTCCAAAACTATATCCTAGCATTTTACATAACTTATTTATATGGTATGAAGAAGC
The DNA here is from genome assembly GCA_032355785.1 of Symmetromphalus regularis. Lineage (NCBI taxonomy): Eukaryota > Metazoa > Mollusca > Gastropoda > Neomphalida > Neomphalidae > Symmetromphalus > Symmetromphalus regularis. The sequence goes on along the minus strand of JAULBS010135142.1, from coordinate 4,239 downwards.
CAAAACAAATAAGGTTTATCATTTGATTTTGGAAGCCATTTGAAAAAGAAGCATTAATTTTTTTTTAGCTTTTTTTTTTTTTTTTAAATAGGTATATCTTAAACCCCTTCTATAGAAAATTAATAACTTTACCAGAAGTTAACATCTTAATGTGTATGTTTAGCCTATGTCGGCTTAACAAGATTATCTGAAATATTAGGTTTTTGAATATTGTTCGACATGAAGTTGACCATACATATTTAAAGAATTGATCAAAATCTTGTGAACCATATGAGACTGTTTAGGTACATTTGTATCTGTATTTGAGGCTAATGGATAGAACAGGACACCACTTAAGAGGTGGTGCAGTCTGCCTGAGGTACCATGGATTGATGCCATTAATAGAATGCGTATGGGCCATTGTTCCAGTCAGTAGTCCACAACTTGTAACATAGGCTGTGCTCTATTTATAAGAAAGTACATTTAAAAGATACCTTGCTATGGGTTGCTGTAGAGAAACTTACGCCTAATAGATATTGCTTTAACAACGTGCTAGTGTATCATTAATCAATCCTTTGTTTCTTTTTGTTGGGGGTGGTGGCGCTGATTAAAGTCTTCTCTGTTTATAAGGCATTTTCAGAAAGTAAGAAAAAAAACTAAAACCACTTGATTTTCAGACAGATTTTCCATTGGTATTTCTGCTTGTTTTCAGGAATGATGCAACGACTAGATAAGCTTCGCAAAAATGCATTTGGGTGTGTGTGTCTGTTTGGTGAAAATTACAAGGTTTCCATCAGTGGCGTTTGGATCTGGAGGGGTCATGAACTGGCTTTTAAAGTGAGATTGCATAGTTACATCATCAGTTAAAAATTGTATATTGATATGTATGCTAAATAACCAAATAGTTCTGTTAAAATTATCAGTTTTGTTAATTTGCACACCAACTTGTGTTTTTAAAATCTGATGTTACACCGGGAATAAATCATTACTCAGTAGCTGTGGCATTTTATTGTCAGTTAAGTGACTTAATTAAATGCATATGCCTAGTGGCAAATGATAGTTTTTCAACAGTTAGGGCAAATGAAAAAAAAGGGGCAGTTATATACGTATCTTTCTCATTGCCGGAGTTGAGTAGAAATCACTGTTAGTAATATGAATTATTTTCTTTAACTATTTAAAATAAATTTTTTAATTTAAACAAAATTGCATTAATTGAAAGTACTGTATAAATGTTGATAAATGAAACTGAATTACTATTTACAATAACTAGATACTTTTAAAATGTTTATATTTCACTCTTTTAACATCAATGATGTTAAAGAATTGATTGATATTGTTTTCCATTTTATGTAGTATCATTGCCATTCCTCTCAGTCTTGTTTTACCAATTTATGAAATGTTGGCGAGACAAGTTAAAGAGGATAGATAATTGGTATGCCGAGTTTCTACCATCTTTGTGGTGAATAGAATCCACAGCATGCCCACATTCAAATTATTAACTTTGAATTTTAATATCTTTTTTCCACTGGTAGATTGATTTTGATATGTAATTGTTTATGTACTATATTTCTAGCTATCACCAGATTGGGAAGTAGACTATGAGTCTTATTCTTGGAAGAAATTGGATCCCAATACTCCAGAAACAAAGAAACTTGTTGACACATACTTTGCAATGGAAGGAGACTTTGGAGGCAAAAAGATGTTTGAAGGAAAAGTGTTTAAGTAAATTATTGTGATATATCCAGGACATTGAGCAGTGTATGCTGTGCCATGTATTGGAGATGCCCAGTACCAGCAAGGCCGCCAATAAATGTGTGAAGGGAATCTTTTTGTTTTGTATTTTATTATGAAGTTTGACTCAACTTTAAAGAAAGTGTGGAGTGCCTGGTTTACAAATTTTTTCACGTTTTGGTGATCTGATAATTTATTATATTTAACATACAAAAAAAAAAGTCTATCATTAGAAACAATCTTTATTATTTCTACTGATGTCATTTTTCAAAGTATCGGAATATGACTGAAAGTTGACACATGATGTACGTTTTAACCTTTCTGTTTGCAGCAGTGCATGGCTAAAATAAAAAAATAAATGGTAAAAAAAACAGTGAAGTAAATAAATTTTTGATTACATCTCCTATGGGGAAAAGTAACTTGCTGTCCGATTCTGGTCTTGATAGCATGCTGTGCAGTAAAAACTGCTGTCACATAATCATTTCCCATTTAACTGTTTAAATACAGTCAGGTTATTAGGCACCCCCCAAAAACCTGTGTTTCCGGTAACCCGACCAACCTGAATTAACACGTTGACTGCCGACTACGATTTTGCCACTGAGTATACTCCATAGTAAATTAAAGATTCCAACAATGCTTATAACTCATCAGTACATTTGCTGGCAATGGGGAATAACAAATCAATGTAATGAAGTTAAACATGTTTAGAATTTAGCCGACAATTGGTATTCTTGTAGTGGCAAGGGGAAGAAACGCACTGTGTTTAGCAGTTGGTGTGTTAAAAACTGCTGACCATAAACCTTTTTTCCCATAAAAATTGTAAGTCGTACTTTGTCATTTTCGGTTGTTTCTGGTTTATTTGTACCTTTTGGCCTTTTTTTGTTTAGGGTAACTACTTCCTGTATGCAACAACATCAAGATGGCTGCAGCTATCTTGTCTGTCAATGTGAAGAAATGCCCACTTTTAACTGGATATTTAGTCACCACTATTACTAAAGGATTCTAAACATGACCATGTGTGAAAAGTAAAGCATTACTTCACACATTAATTTTAAAAAACTCAAAATAAAATCTACCTACCGACCCAATTTTTTTTTGCATGTAATAGGAAACACAGGTATTTGTTATTTTTGGCCTTATCATACAACTCTGCTGTCCAGGACAAATTGATACGATGGGCTATTCTTACAAGATATTTTACATATGCTATTCGAGTATTCATGGACAGAAATGTTGCAGGTTTCTACTGAAAACTAAGTATCTGAATTACCAAATGCTTGGAACACCTATTAAGTGTGATTTATTGGCACACTGATCTGATATGTGTCTGGTCTGGATACAAACTGATCAAATGGCTATAACATTAGGGGGTTCATAGGCGTCCAAATCTTATCTGGAGTTGCAATGTGGTCGATCATTTCGAATCACTCTAGATGGCGATTCGTCCATTGTTTACATACAGTCCTAGTATTCACCTTGCAGAAAATGCCTTTGATTTCTACAGAGGAAAGTGAAAAATTGATTGAGAAAGACCTGCCTGCCAGTAAATGTAGAATGTGAAAACTGTCCACACGTCCATTTTCGGTCCCAAATTTTTTCCCAACGTAGCGGTATATTGGAAACAAAACAAATGCCCATTTTGCTGAGTGCAAGCACCTGGTAACCCACATTTATTAATTGCTTATAAATATTTTGGTTTGAATATTTCATTCAATTACAGATATTAATTACATATAAAATCTATCATTTGTAACTTTTGTGTTGGAGTTAAAATAATGTATCTTAAGAATATTCCAAGGTCCCTTTTTTAGACTGCAATCTAGAAATCTGATTCCTTTAAATGAAATAAACCAATTATGTATGTTTCCATAAAATCTATTTTTGTTTGTCAAAACTTATTAACTTTACATACCTATATCTCTGGCAACATCTATTAGAAAATAGTTTTCTATGTCCTGATTGTTATTTTTTTGGCATCAGATTTTGAAGTCATTTAGCACATCGTATAAAAACTGAAAAAGATTGATTCCACTTTTTCGAAAGAAATATAGTAACGTGATTTACCAGTTTAATGCATGCAAGTATTCCTTTGTGAAATGATTATTTTTTTTTCTCCCATTTATATAATTATTTCATGGTAGACATACATGCTTGATTCATGTACAGTATGTAAAGACCTGAATCTAGGTAGAATGTTTTTTTCATTCCGGAACCAGTATTCAACAAAACCAACAATGAAAACTTTGCAATGGTGTGAAAGAAATAACTTTATTAAACAAAGAAAACATCAGTTGAGCATGTTATTACCGTAATGAGCAGTATATTCTGTAAAAGATATTAACCTACAAATAAAATTTAAAAGCTACAGTAAAACTCGTATAATAATGTCCTCGGATAAACCGGACAATCCCTTATACCGTACTGAAACTTAAAGTCCCTGTCCCGTCTAACAATAATTCCAATAAAAAACCTCGCATATAACGGCCTCTGTATATCGGACATTTGCGTATATCGTACCCAAATCTCCGG
>JAULBS010135131.1:0-13129 GCA_032355785.1 Symmetromphalus regularis | reverse complement strand
GTGTGTGTGTGGTGTGTGTGTGTGTGTGTGTGTGTGTGTGTGTGTGTGTGTGTGTGTGTGTGTGTGTGTGTGTGTGTCACAAGTTCAGTGGTTTTCAATTAAATATGGTAAAATGGCATATTAAAAAAATATTCAATATTTCAACATATATACTTTCTTTTTTGGTTGAGTATATTAAATTATTAATTGCTGAGCAACCAGTCTCCCTTTGAGCACAGTAACAGTCCCCTGAAATAGATTGGCCAGTCTTCTTGAATAAAGAGTTCCTAATAGAAAAAATAAAACGTTTTCTTTTATGTTTTTTCCATGTGTTTGCAGTTGGAACTATTTTCCTCATGACGATGCACGATCACGTGTGTTCCGGTGGGGTGAAGACGGACTACTGGGCATCACAGACAAGCAGTGTCGATTGTGCCTTGCTCTCTCACTGTGGAATGGGCGAGACCCTATTCTCAAAGAGAGGCTGTTTGGTCTCACTGGACTGGAGGTTTGAGTTGGAGTTTTATTTCTTACTCAGTAATATATATATATATCAGGGGCATGCCTGGGCTTATGCACTTACACACGGTGGGTTTTGAAAATAGAAAAATAAAAAAAATGCAAAAAAATGCAATAAAAGTTTATGCCTCACTAGGGTTAGGCATATTGGCATGGCAGGCAGAATATGTAAACAGTTCACTATATTTGGGTACAATTCCCTACTGGCATTTGCCATTGTGTCACCAAGTGTGGACGACGGTATTTCTTCTGCAAGGTGTTTTGCTCTCCACAGATATATTTCACATTCAAACTCTGCAACGTCTGATACCCACGCCAAATAATTTAGTATATACTATATTAAATATAGATGTAGTGAAACGTAATGCCATAACATGAGTATCTGACGATACCTAAGATGGTGCTAGAATGCACCACAGGATGTATGGGGGTCAACATTTTTAAGGGCAGGGGCTTGCGCTCAGGCTCCTCTAACAGGTTCACACCTTCGGTGCTCAGTGCTGTGCATATAACCACAAATGGCATATATATATATATATATATATATATATATTTATTTATAGGGGTTGAACTTCTGTGTTTAGAGGGGCACAGAGATTATTGCCTTAAATGGCACCAAGGCAATTTTGAGAACATGGGCTCAAAGGAAAATGTGAATTTCCTATTGGGCAAGTGGGAAAAAAGGGCACCGCAATATTTGCCTTCGTTAGAAATAAAACTGAGAGGGCACTTGTTGTATGGTTGTTTAATAACCCCCCAACCCCACCAGCACAAAAAGTAAAAACATTGTAACCATACTGTGGTTAAATTAAATAAGTGTAAAATAAATCAGTGTATAGTGCTGATTTACAATAAGATAAACTATACACAATATATATAATAAATAGCATAATAAATATAACTGGTAAAAAAACAAATTCAATAAAAATGGATGAAAAATAAATTAATTATAAAAATGTGTGGCGTTTAAAAAATTAAAGGGAGCTAAGCATGTACCTATTTAAATATTCCAGTTTATACAAACAGATATAGAAAAACAGTGTTTTAAAATTCGAACAGAAAGTTAACAAAACAAATCTGATGAATGTGTTATTTTTATTTATATTTTGTCCAGGGAAACCATGGTGAAGACGTGAAGGAGTTATACTACTATCTAGACAGTACTCCCACACATTCCTACATGAAGGCACTCTACAAATACCCTCAGAAAGCGTACCCATATGACCATATAGTGGCTGAAAATGCCCGTCGCTCTGTTCTTGAACCAGAGTATGAAGTCATGGATACAGGTACATGTCCTTTATGAATCATTCTTTTCAATGGTATGGAAATAAAATTAAACAATTTGACTATCAGATGGAATGGAAAACATTTTCTTCATTTAAAATATTTTCTTGATAGGAAAATTTGATGATTGAGATTATTGGTATTGTCATAGATTATGTAATATTTAAAACAAATTTTGATAGTAATAGTTAATATTTAGGTTACTTGGACAACCATATAGAGAATATAGTATTTAAATATATAAAACATTTTTTGATAGTAATATTTAAAAAAAAATTGATAGTAATATTTGATATTTAGATTACTTGGTGACTCAGAAAATATAATATTTAAATATATAAAAAAAAATTGATAGGAATATTTGAGATTTTCATTACTTGGACACCCACAAAGAGAATATAATATTTCAATATTTAATACATTTTTAATAGTAATATTTGATATTTTGGTTACTTAGACACTCAGAGAACATAGTATTTAAATATTTAAAACATTTTTTGATAGTAATATTTGATATTTAGATTACTTGGTGACTCAGAAAATATAATATTTAAATATATAAAACATTTTTTGATAGGAATATTTGAGATTTACATTACTTGGACACCCAGATAGAGAATATAATATTTCAATATTTAATACATTTTTAATAGTAATATTTGATATTTTGGTTTCTTAAACACTCAGAGAACATAGTATTTAAATATTTAAAACATTTTTTGATAGGAATATTCAATGATGGAGACTACTGGGACATTCAGATAGAGTACTGTAAGAATGGTCCAGATGATATTCTCGCTCGATACACGATCTTCAACCGCGGCACCATGCCGGACACCATTCACGTGCTGCCCAATATCTGGTTCAGAAATGTCTGGTCCTGGGGAGACAAATGTGATGTAAGTACACCTGTTTTATGTTTCACAACCTTTGTATCAGTTGTGGTCCATTAGCTGGAATGGGAAGGTAGCCATGATGGTGGTCGGTCCAGTGTCTTCTCATAACCCAGTATATGCCATTGAGCTTGATTGGACTCCCAGAGTTAGGAAAACTAACAAGATTGAGCTGACCCCTGCAATCCGTTCCAACCAGTGATCCACAACTGGTTCATCAAAGGCCGTAATAAGTGCTGTCCTGTCTGTGGTACAGTGCATATAAAAGACCCTGTGCTGCTTATCAGAAAGAGTAGCCTATGTGGCAGCAGCGGGTTTCTTTTAAACATATGGCGGGTTTCTTTTAAACATATGTCAGAATGACCATATGATTGACATCCAGTAGCCGATGATCAGATAAAAATTAGTGTTCTCTAGGCGTTGTTAAATAAGAAAAACTTTACTTTTAAGAAATAGAAATAAAGCAAGAAAATTATAATTTGGCGGGGTAGACATTGATATTAGAAATTTAAAAAAAAACTACAAGTAAGCAATTTAAGAAAATCTTATCCGCTGCTGTTCCGAGGTGTTATTAAAACAGTGTAAAATGTTTGTGTTTGTAAATTACAGAGGTATTGTTCATTTATAGGCTTACTGTGAAAAGATGCCACAGATGTCACAACAAGCCCGCAATAAGGTGTTTTGTGAACATGAAGGACTCGGTGAGGTTTTCTTTATACAAGCCATCAATATCTGATACATACAGATGTAAAATGGCACATACACATATATATTCAACATGTACCATAATTAAGTGCCAAAAGATATGTTTCGATAGTTCACATTAAAATATCTTTTACCAAGCATTTGTTCTTGGGTGTTACTGAAAAACTCTTTTCAGTCTGTATTTGGCTTATATTGGATTTGTTTTCAATTAAATTATTTTGTCATGTTATTATTATTATGTATTATTATTATTATAAAAAGATTAAATTTATAGATTTGTAAAATTCTATTTAAGGAAATGCGAGTGCAGTAATATTTTTTATGTTACGTTGTCTAGGTGACTATTTCTTTGAAGTGGACGTTGGTCCCGGAGGTCACTCTCCTGAGTTGTTGTTCACAGACAATGCAACTAATTATGAACGTTTGTACGGGCTGCGGAACAGAGAGAAATATGTGAAGGATGCTTTCCAGTTTTATGTGATGAATCGTGAGTACACTGAGATATTAAACTAATTATAAACACCTATGGACTGTAGAACAATTTAGTTATTTATTTATTTAACGACCCCCAGCACAAAAGTAAACATCGATTATTGGGGGTCACACTATGGTTAACTCAAACATTTATATATCTCTTCCAAACATATATACATACAAATCAATTATATCAAAACGTATAGTATTACACAATATATTAATGAAACAAACTATGGACTGTAGAACAAAGACCAATATGTGGAAAATGCCTTCCAGTTCTATATGATGAATAAATATACTACTATCAAAATCCATAAAATTAATTGCTATCATACAATTTTTTTAAAGAAAGAACCTTTTGTTATTAATCAGATCTTCTTGCTATCTACTACAACTGTTTTAAAAAGCATATACAGTGAATGCTGTTAAAACCGGTTCCTGACAAAACCAGATTCTTATTAAAACTGGCCAAATTTCTTGGTCTCAAATCTTTTCCTATTTTTTTAACATTTCATAGTGCAGGGTCTTTAGAATGCTTCAGCAGATTTCTATTTACAAGTTTTTCTGACAATTTATAAAATGGTGACTGAAATGGAAACCCTGTGAATACCTCTGCAAACTGGGTAAAAGTTGGGGTTCGAAGGAGATCATGTTCTACAGTGATTGTATTAAAGACTGTTGATGGTACATTTGCTACCTGGAGATATTTCTTGATTGTTTCTCCTTACAGTTGTTATCTGTTACAGGTAAGAAGAATGTAGTGAACCCAAACAAAGTGGGCACTAAGTGTGGTGCATACTACGTGGTGAGAGTGGAGGGTGGGGACTCAGTGACACTCAATGTACGACTCTACAGTAAAGATGATCCTCCAGCCAGTGTGTTTGGCCCTGATTCCTATGACAAACTGTTTGAACAACGCAAACAAGAATGTGATCTCTTTTATGATGATGTGAGATATTTTACAATAATATTGCATGAACAAATTAATTTTATTTTTCTGTATTTGATCTGCCATTCAGGTCATTAGATTGATGGTTCAATAAGCTGTGTTTTTAGATAAGAAACCAGACAATGCAGCTTGATAGTTAGTTGGATTTTATTTTTTTGGTTCTGTTGATTCTGTAGAGGATAATCCTGAAATATATGTACTGGAGTCTTTAACTTACCTACATGCTAAAACCTAAAAACATCGAGATCAGCCAAACTAAACTGTTTAGAAATTTATCATACAGTGATTTGAATTACTGAGGAGCAGATTCTAACTCATTTGGTAGTAAAGTTTGTTTTTATTTAATGACGCCTCTAGAGCACATTGGACGTCAATCATATGATCATTCTGTCATTTTTATTTAGTGGGAACCTGCTGCCGCCACATAGGCTACACTTTTGTGATAGCACAGGACAGCACATACCACACCTGAAAATGGCCCAAACTGCAAATGGGTCCACTGAGAAGGATCGATCCGATGGCCGATTGGTTCACAGGCTGACATGCTACCGTTTGAGCTACGTCTCGCTCCCAGCTCATTTGGTAGAGCATTTGTCTCAGGTGTTTTGGATCAAGCTTTATTTTCTGATTGTTTTTTCCCATACCAACAAGTGCTCCACAGCAAGTGTATATAAAATATTCTTTATTACCAAATATTTGACATCAAGTTGCCAATGATTAATAAATCAATGTGCTTTAATGGTGTCATTAAAAAACACAAAAAAAACAATAGAATTACTGAATAGATAGAAACTTTTGAAATATGTTTGACATTAGAATAAGAATATTTAACACAAAGAGACCAAAATTCTTTTATCTTTTATGTAGATAAAGAAATATGTAAATAATGTGTTTTTACAGATCATACCCCATAAGAGTTTGTTGGAGAAGGAACATTATAACATTGCCCGCCAGGCGTATGCTGGCTTGTTGTGGAGCAAGCAGTTCTACCATTACGTCATCAAGGAGTGGCTGAATGGTGACAAGGGTCACCCTGCCCCTCCATGTTGTAGACAGATTGGCAGAAACCATGAGTGGCAGCATCTCTTCAATCGTGACATCATATCCATCCCCGACAAGTGGGAGTATCCATGGGTAATGATAATCAGTTAGGAACTTTGTTTTAAGTTTCATAAAGTATGCTTTCCTCTGTTCAGTGACATTGTATTGATCTCTAACAAATGGGAATATCCATGGGTAATTACAGTTAGTAAGGAACTTCATTTTATTACATGAAAAATACTTTCCTCTCCATAAATTGCTTTCTTGTTTCTCAAATTTACAAGATACTTTGCAGATTTGTTTCCATTTTATGTTCATCAATAAAAGCATTTACCCACACAGTGTGAACTAACAATCTTTTAAAGCAAGCATTACATTAAATTTTATTCTTGACTAGACTAATATAGTTTAAAGACAGGTTCTTATTTTAATCTTTGTCATGTTCAGGAGGGTGAGTGCTGTCTGCTGCTTGCTAGACTAGTTTTTATATCTAATACCCCTTTTACACGGAGCTGCGACCTTTGTGCCAGCTTTGAGCACCAAAATATTGCCAGGATGCTCAATGGTCGCCTAAACCCAGAAAATCCTTTTTTCTATGTAACTTCCCCAGTGATCCTTGTGCCTCCCTTGAACCACCAAAAATGCAATTATTGGGTATTTTCATGGCGATCTACTGTTTCTTCCACTGAGACACCTGCCTGCCTCCCCTGAGCAATGTTTGGGCAACCATTGTGTGATTGTTTTGAACATATTCAAAACTTTATGGTGCCCATGGTGATGTCTGAACCTCATGTGTACCAACTTTGACCAACCTTGGCAACCATTCTGCCTCCTTAGAGCCTCCAACGGCGACCTGGCATATTTTATGGTTGCACAAAGGAGGCACAAAGGTTCATGTCCTGTGTAAAGTGTCCTTAACATTATATAAATGTCATGTAATAGAAGAAAAATGTAAGCAGTCAAATTGTTCACAAACTCCAACCCTTCTGAACATTCCACTTGGTTCTTCAACTGTATTATGTTGTTTTGGAATGATGTCCCTTGTGGGTAAGTTACCATCTTAATTGAGCCAGCCTTACTTGCAAGCTGTAGAATTGATATCCTTTCTGACAATAAGTTTTACTGTTTGTTTCAGTATGCTTCCTGGGATCTGGCTTTCCACTGTATTGCCTACGCCAATGTGGACATTCAATTTGCTAAGGACCAGCTGCTCCTGTTTCTCCGTGAGTGGTATATGCACCCCAATGGACAGGTAAACTTACTTACTTTATAATGCCTTAATGATAAAATATCCAGTACACTGATAAATAGAGCTTAACAACATGCCAGGTGAATAAGATAATGTCATAACTGAGAATAGGTAACCACAGTGATGCAATTTAACATTTCTTACTAGTTTTCATCATATATGTAGAAAAATAAATGCATTTGTATTAAGTAATATCATTAATAGAAGATGAAAGGGTCTGTTTAATGAGTATTCTCCAGTATTGTTCCCTAAGTTTGGAGTCATTTAATCATGATGGTCTCAAAACAAGGTTATCACAAAATAGAATAGACAAATCATTTAGATTTAAATTAAATTAATTATAAACTTGTTTGCTAGATTCCAGCCTATGAGTTTGCCTTTGATGATGTTAATCCGCCAGTTCATGCCTATGCAGCTCTTCGAGTTTACAAAGCATCAGGGCCAAAGGGACACCGGGATACTACTTTCCTAGCAAGATGCTTCCACAAGCTGGTTCTAAACTTCACATGGTAAACAGAAGCAAAACATCTTTATATAGTGTTAATCTACATCTTGTTTTAGCCGTTTACCTGTCAAATAGAAAAATATGAAATACTATTGGTTTAGTGATATCACAGGATTTGAATTTTTCCAAAGCATCTATTGCCTGCCACATTGCCTTGAAAATTGGATGTTGTCGATGGTAAGAAAAATGCTGTGATGCCTTACCTGGTTTGCAGCCATGCGCTTCACATTCATTCCTTGTTGTATAAATTTCCTTCCTTGTCCCATAGCATTGTTTCACTGACCAGATAGGGATAATAAGTGAGAACTCAACTTGTCCATTCCCATTAGGGAATAGTCGAAGCCCTTCAGTCGTAAAATTACTATTGGCAGTGTGATAAAAGGCACCCTTATAAACCAAACTTCATAGTCTAGAGACCAATGGTGAAATAATTTTTGTCTGAGAAAACTTAGGAAGCTGCCTTATAGCCCCCTTTTAAAGGAAACGTTTGCCTTGGTGCCCCTCCAGCCTGCCTTGGTGCCCATCCAACCTGCCTTGGTGCCCCTCCAGCCTGCCTTGGTGCCCATCCAACCTGCCTTGGTGCCCCTCCAACCTGCCTTGGTGCCCATCCAACCTGCCTTGGTGCCCATCCAACCTGCCTTGGTGCCCCTTCAACCTGCCTTGGTGCCCCTCCAACCTGCCTTGGTGCCATAATTTATCTTACTAAACTGAAGACTTCACTTGCCATGCACTCCAACAATTTGACCTCTCATATCAAGTTAGATTTAAGGGAAGTCCAAACGTACCAGTGTTATATTTTGTAGATGGTTTCTGTGGTGTTTAAAATCTAAATTTTAAAGAGTTGTGTTAATAAAGCTGTTTAGAAAATCACATAATTGATAGATTATTAACATATATTTAATAACAGAATATAGGTAACCTATTTGACTTACATTTAATTCTTACCAGGTGGGTGAATCGCAAAGATCCCGATGGAAAGAATATCTTCACTGGTGGATTCCTTGGTCTTGATAACATTGGAGTGTTTGACAGGTCCAAACCTTTACCATCTGGTGGAAAACTGGCACAGGTAAGACTTCAAAAGACACTACTTGTTAGCATTTGTATTAAATGCTGAATATTTATATTTGCAGACCACTATAATTCATGTTGGGTATATTGAGTCATGTTGCACTATTCAGTTTACCAGAGTGAGTACTTATAAAATATTTAGAATCTGGTCTCATGGCTCAAACATTTTAACATCATGACAAAATCCTTCAGCATGATGTTTTGGTGTTATTATTAAAAGTGTTATAGGCCTAGGAGAGGACTGTTTATTTAACGAAACCCCTAGCACAACATTTATTCAATGGCTTTTAGGCGTCGCACCCACAGTGTTCTGCAACTCATGATCATGAGCAAACCTACTATTTCCACATAGGCTACTTTTTCTGATCAGCAGCAAGGGATCTTTTATATGCACATTCTCACAGACAGAACAACACATACCACAGCATTTTGTAAACCATTTGTGGACTACTGGTTGGTGCAAGTGGCTTACCCCTACCCATTGAGCCTTGTTGAGTACTTACTGTGGGTTGGAGTTGGTATTTTGATTTAAAATTACATGCCTCGACTGAGATTTGATTTCAGTACTTAGCAGCCATGTGTGACAACTTAAACAGTGCTAGTATATAAGCATAAAGCCAGGTATCTTTTCTCAACACTTTCTATATCATCAGCTTAACTTGATCATCTGTGATTAATTGGAGGTAGTTATAATTTTTTGTTTATCTCTTGCAGGCTGATGCTACTGGGTGGATGGCATTTTTCAGTGTCATCATGTTGCAGATCTCACTGATCCTGTCGCGACGAGACCCTATCTATGATGACATGTCAAGCAAGTTCTTTGAGCACTTCATTTCCATAGTGGATGCCATGAACAAGCTTGGTGGTGAAGGTAATCCGTAACATCCAGTCCTTTCACTAACAAGTCACACTCCCACTTGAATATCAGTGTTGGTAGATTAGATTTAATTGTATATTTTTTAATACTTTAATATTAACTATTTACAGCCATATTCTCTTCTTTGAAATGAATTATACCTTGTTCACACATTAGTCTGGTGTTGACATCTTCAATGAAAGTGTGTTATCATCCATTGGCAACAGGTAGGTATAATTTTAACAGATAAAGTCTAAACTCTATTTTGGGGTACAGATTGGTTTGTAACACTAGAGCACTCACTTTGAGTTGGAGCAAGTATCAAGATTAATAATCCCATAAGATTTGATCCCAGTACTTACCAGCCATGAGACCGACAGCTTAACCACTTGATATTATTGTATTTTGTATTTACAGGTCTGTGGGATGATGTGGATGGATTCTACTATGATCATCTGCTCTGTGATGATGGATCATCAATTCCACTGAAGATCCGCTCCTGGGTTGGCATGATTCCAATGTTTCTATGCTTCGTTATTGATGAGTCAGAACTGAAGAAACATCCAGGATTCCAGAAACGAATGAAACTCTTTCTCAAACACAGAGAGGAACTTAAATCTAGAGTAAGAAACCGTTTTCTTTTTAATAATTCTGATATTAACCCATTGTCACGTGCTCATGAGTCACATTAGTGTATATTTTATACTTCATCACCTATTGATCATACAGGATATTAAACCTATTCAAGAGTGAACATGATGTGATCCTCAGAGGACCAGTGGTAGAACATCGTACTCTCAAGCTGAAGGCAGTGGTTCAAAACCCTTTGGAGACTGGCTCACACTTGCCTACATGTCAAATGTTTGACATCCATTAGCCGATGATTAATAAATCAATGCACTCTAGTGGTGTCAAACAAACAAGAGTGATGAACACAGTGTGTTTTTGTTACAAACTGCAGCTAAGTTACATTCTCCTGGCAGCTATTCCTGTTTATCTTTCATTCATGTGACAAACTGGTTGTTCCGTTGACGTTGAGTAGCCGATGATAAAATAAAAATCAATGTGCTCTAGAGATGTCGTTAAATAAAACAAACTTTACTTTAAACTTTTTAATGATATCCTATAATGGATAGTTTGTGGTTTTATTTTACAAATCTCATTCATGCAACAAATCTGTTTGATATCCTGTGATGGCTATCTTTGGGGTTTTATTTTAGTTAACACTTTTGAGCAAACCATGGTGATATTTTGTGATGACTATTTTGGTGGTTATAATACTTTTATTTTACAGAACTCATTAACGCGACGAGGCAGGATGAAATCCTGTGATGAGTATCTTTGTGGTTTAATTTTATAGTTAACATATATGAGCAAACCAGGGAGATATTCTGTGATGGCTATTTTTGTGGTTATGTTTTACAGATTTCATTAATGTTGGTAGGTGAAATTTCTGATGATATCCTGTATTGACTATCTTTGTGGTATTATTTTACAGTTAACATTAATATGCAAACCAGGGTGATATTCTGTGATGGTTATTTTTGAAGTTTTACTTTACAGATCTCATTCATGCGGCAAGGTGAGGGCTCCACCGAAGAGAGGATGATGTTGGGTATTTGTACAGAAGATAAACTGCGCCGAATGCTGCACTACATTCTGGATGAAGAAGAGTTTCTGTCACCCTATGGAATCAGATCTTTGTCCAAGGTATGTAATTACAGTTTGTATGGTGTCTATCCAGACTGTCACCAGATGTTTGAGTAATGCAGTTTTTACAGTCCGTAGTTAGGTATTTATCACACAAATACACGATGTATGGAAAGGAAATGTCTGTTTAACGACATCCCAGCACATTGTTTATTCAGTGGCTTTTATGTGTCAAGACATGGTGTTTTGTGACTTACTGTCTTTTAGGGGAAACTTGCTCCCATCACATAGGCTATTCTTTTCCCTTTGAAAGTAGTGTACTCCTGCCCATTGAGCCTTACTGAGCACTCGCTCTGAGCCGGAGCTCGTATTGAGATTAAAAATCCCATGTTGACTGAGATTTACAAAATGCAACTTGATTTTTAAAATAGCAATATGTCTGACATCTTAACCACTGCACCATATTACATACAGAGAGCCCCCACAACAATCTAGAAATACAGTCCACATGCTACAGGTAAAACAAATAAATAGTTGATGATCATCAGTTTCATTTGCAATAAAAGTTGAAATTCCATCATGATTTTGGTGGACAATGGACTAGCCTACAACTTGTACTTGATTAGTGCTGAGGTCTTTAGAATTTATTATGATACAAAACTGATAATGATAACTGTTGTTAGGTTCACAAGAACCAGCCGTTCTGCTTCAATGTAGCTGGTCACGATCACCATGTTGACTACGAGCCGGGCGAGTCAACGACAAATATATTTGGTGGAAACAGCAACTGGAGAGGTCCCATTTGGCTCTGCAGTAAGTTCATTTACAATGAACTCGTTAAACATAATTATCTAATATATATATATATATATATATATATATATTTATATATATTACGGTTTTAAAACTATTGTCATATTTTCACAAATTATCTAATTCATGTTGCTGTATTAAAATTATTCTCAACATTTCCTATAACTGCGGTTCTGTTTTTTGCATACATATAACAATGTTAAATTACTAATTAATATTAAAACAAATTAATTTCAAATCAGTTTTCACTTTTATGATAAAATGTCCATTTTGGCTGACTTATTTATATAAGACATGATTTTTCAGAAACATTTGTAACATATGCTATCTCTTAACTGGTATTTTCACATATTTTACCTAATCTTATAATGTATTGCATAGAAAAGATCATGAAGTGTTATTTAGTAAAATGGCTGCAGGGTACATTCTGATGAGTTCAAAATTTGTTTTTCAGTGAACTACATCATGGTGGAGAATCTTGACCGGCTGGATTTCTTCTTTGGTGAGAAATTCAAGGTGGAATGTCCAGTGAGGTCAGGAAACTTCATGAGGTTGTCTGACGTTGCTAAGGAGTTGTCCAGAAGATTGTCAGGACTTTTCCTTCCTGATGCCAAAGGTCATCGACCATGTCATGGTAAGTTTGTTCCATGCTAAAAGAAATATCTAGTAGATGCCTGCTAAACACAGTTTTTACTTAATAATCTAGCCAGTGAAAATGTTATTCGATGAACCTGTACATGTGTAAGTATGAATCATGGTTTGTCCTAAATATAAGCCTTTTTTTCCAAGAAGAGCTAATATACTCCCAACTCACTACTTATTAAACTTTTAAAGACACTATCCCTTGTTTTTTAAGGACTGCCAACAATGAAGCAGGGACACGTGTATGACCAATTTTCATGTAACCAGTATTTTGACCTATTATAAATTCAAAGAGAACCAGAAAAATATTGGATATCACAAAAAATTAATTTTAAGGAACAAATTGTACTTAACCCTTTGCGACTTTACAACGGGATATCCCGCTATAAAAAAAAACTAGTAACTAGTATTTACCACCAAATTCGTCATAACTTGACATGCGCAGTTTAGGTAATGCTAAGAACAACATCCTGTTAGAAATGTGGCGTGGTTT
>JAULBS010135120.1:0-13130 GCA_032355785.1 Symmetromphalus regularis | reverse complement strand
TCATATTATTAAAAAACAATTACGAATCCCTGGGACAAAATTAGAAAATAATAATTTTTTATTTGTTTAAAAAATTCATTCATTTATAAATACATACATACATACTTACATACTTACTTACTTACTTTTACTGGTCTACACTGCTTTGTAGTAAAATCATTTGACAAGTTACCATATTCCTCCATAATAGAAAACTTAGGCCCAGTTTCTGCCATGATCTACAGTTCAACCCATTTTTTTAACACTCGTGGAAGCAGTTTAAACTAACAATCGAGGTTGAAATGTCGACGAGAAATCAGCACTTAGTATTTTACTGTAACCAGGGCTCAAGCTAGGTTTGAATTTTAGGGAGAAGTCACATCGCCCTTCTATCCTTGAGAGGGAGACGTTTTCAGCCAGAGGAAGACTTGGTTTTTAAAAGTATAAATAGTTGTGATTGTAATTAGTTTAGTGATGAACTGTGTTTTATGTTAAACCATAGGAAGCTGTTTTTTCTCAGACACTAATTATGAGTTATTATTATTTACACTTCAAAGAAGTACTGGGTTAATTAATCCGGAACAGCTTAAATTCTTGATCACTCATCGGTGGACACAACACAGTTAAACAAGTGGTCTCTATTTTTACAAGGTGACTGATGTCGCCCAAAAGACAATCACCAGATGAAGTTGGCGAAAACAAAGCAAAGTGTTTGCTCATTTTGCCTGGTCACATGAGAAATGTGTAAAAAAAAAAGAAGTAAAATTAAACAAAATGTATTTGAACCATTTGTATTTTCATTCCTTTGTAGTAAATGTATGTTTTAGTAATGAGATATAAAGCTTGCCATTAATGGCATTATTTTCTGCTATAGGTGAAGTTGCTGTGCAGTACCATCAACATTTCCTCTCTTCCAGATGAAAGTTTAGCCTTGATCTTTGACCTCCTGATCCAGATCCAGCATTCACTTAGTTACAGCAGTTGTCTGTCTTTCATTTCTGGATTCTTTCTTCCCAAGGTAATTTTTGTATCACTGAAATTATTATATCTTGACAAACGTCCACTGTTTGTGTTAAAGTTCAGTATGGATCCTTATTTTACCTGTAGATATTCATATCATATGTCTTTAAGAATTATTGTAAATTAAGTAAAAAAAGAAAAAAAATTACCACAGCAATTAAGTAAAATTAACAACCAAGATTATGTTTTAAGATGATACATTTAAATCCATAGATTTCTTGTTGCAGTTACTTGGTTTTACCATACAGCAAGTAAGGATGAGCTCTTTGTTTTTTGTGCTATTATAACAATTTTGCTTATTGAGGGTTTTAAATAAATTATTTGCAATTCTCTGATCTGGCTGAGACCTTTTTTACCCCAGAAACACTAGTGACTACTTAGGTGCGGATGCAGTATTTCTAAAAGGGAGGGGTCCATATGTGATAAGTGAATTGGACTGGGGAAAAAATTGTTAATTTTCACGTCCTCCCACTCAGTAAATGTAAAATAAAAATTAAAAATAAGAGGGGGGGGGAGTCTGGACCCCCTAGACACCCCCTCTGGATCTGCTACTGCTACTTATCTAACTAAAACATTTCAAAGTTTGTTTTCAATTCCATTTTGATGTTATTCTGTTGATTGGGGTAACATATCAGTTTATTAAAGAGTGTATTTGTATTTTCATTTTATGTAACAATGAACAGATTAAGATTATTGTTTTAAATTATTGTTTAGTTCTTTGAAGTGGAGCACACTGCGTCAAAGGTGATGACAGATGTTTTGCTTAATGTGGGACAGACTTTCCCCAAGCAACTCATTGATTCCATCACAGCAGACAGTCGAATCAGCAACATGAGTAAGTACAAACAGAGAGAAAAGGAAAGGATTGTTTGTTTAACGACACATCAGCACATTTTTTTCAGCAGCTGTTAGATATCAGACCAGTAGCAGATCCAGAAAATCCATTTAAGGGGGCACCATAACATTAAAAATAATAATAATAATTTTTAAAAGATTCCATTGATCCTCTACTTTAGAGGAAACTGGCTGCCACAATGTAGACTACTCTTTCCCATTAGTTGCAAGGGATCTTTTATATGCACTTAACCACAGACAAGACAGAACATACCACAGCCTTTGATTATCCAGTTGTGGACCACTGGTTGGTGCAACTGGTATACACCTACCCATTAAGCCTTATTGAGTCATCACACTGGGGCTGGTAAAATAGCAAAACAAGTAGACCTGGACAATTTCAGTAAAATGGTTGTTAGAAAATTATACTTGAAATTCAGTCAAAATTTGATGCTTCTTTTTTTAAAATCTTGAGGACTAATTTGTTTTATTTTATGACTGGAACAATTAATTTCCTATTAATGTATTGCAACAAATTTTATTTTCTAAACTTCATCTAAAAGAAATGAGTATTATTTACAATACATTTTGTTGTTTTAAGTTAACACAAAACTCATGTGTTAGTTGAAATGGTTTCACTGAATAAGTTTTAGGAGTCGCCACTAATCGGTATCTGTTTTAATTTTGATTTCAGCATCACCTCAAAGTGACATCTTGTGTCGCTTGTGTAAAGAAAGCTTTAATGTTGAGTTTCAAGCTTACCTGTTGAGGTAAACGTTAACAGTATTGTTAGTTTTGCATTGAGATTAATACATATTTTAAGTGACTGTCAAGTCTGTTATTAATCTTATTAACTCAAATCCTGTACTTATTAAAGGCCTATTCTATGTTTATTTAATAAATGCATTTACTTTCAATATACATATGTACATCCTATTTTTAAAGCTTAAGAAAAGTTAACTGACATAAACATTTGGAAACTGGAAAATATTTAAAAGTGTAGAATTTTATTTCATTGCCTTAAATCTTTATGAAGACAAAACATTAAAATTTGGATACTATTTTATGCAGAATTTAATATGAAACAATGTAATATTTCACACATTTTTAAAACATGACCTACGAATGTTGGAATTTTACATGGTGTCACAACAGTTTGGGCAATCTAACCACATTTAATAAAAGAGTAATGACACACTGGAAGATTTTTTTTAATGTAACACCTTTTACTGGAAGCCAATTGTTATTTCAGGAAGTTATTGTCGAGTTCGAGTGTTTTGAATGAACATTGCGTTGTTGTGATGAGCTGTCTGGTGGAAAAGCTTGATAAACTTGACGAGATGACCACATCTCTGGTCTTGCACTGCATTCACAAATCTGCTCTCAACCTATGTCAAAGTCTCAAATTTGGGAAACTTATTTTTACACTTGTCAATAAATTTGGAAATGTGGTAAGTTGATTGAAGAATAAAGCAGTTGTCACATTTATCAGTATTTTCATCTGCACCCATTTGTTAGATCATGGTAATGTCCCAAGTACACAACTACTTCATAAACAGTTTTCTGGTTTTTGTAACCTATGGTTTTCAGCATAAATTGAAAACTGTGAAACATTGTTTTCTCATATTAATTTAATGTGGACTTAGTGACTTCTGTGAAAACCACATCTGAGACTTTTTTTTTATCTCATTAATATTTGCCATTTTAACCAAAATCTGATATAGAGTTTGTACCAGATTCGTCAGAGTACTAGAATATATTCATATTGCAAAATCTGCTTCATTAATATGTCCCTTCATAATCCCTTTCTATAAATGATACATTTTATTTTTTTATTTAAAAAAAATATTTCCCATTGCCCTTTTTCCTTTTCCACCTTTGATATACTACTTTCATCCCTTTGTGACAGCACCCCCATTTGTCAACATCTTGCCATCCAACTTCACTACCCAGTCCTTGTCTCTCCAACTGCGGCAAGTGCTTGTCTCGTGTGGACATATGTGCAACACACCCATCATTCTCCAGTAACTTTTTGCTGTGGACTTAGTCTGGCCACTTCTGGGAGGGTTTAATGGTCGCTTCTGGTACTGTTAAGAGGCACTTGCCACCATCTACTTAAAACCCCTACTTCGGGGATCATTAGTTAGTGCCAGTTACACACAATTTATTTTTGTGGTGGGTTCTTCTGGTTCTAGTTATAGATTTGATTTTATTTATCAGCTGTTGCCAGTTTAAATTCTGTTGATCTTTTTTAATTGAATTGTTTGTTTTATTTCAGTTGTCTGCTACTCATTTATCAATGTTATACCAAATCACAGACATCCATAAAACTTTCATGAAGAAATCTATTTTGGCTGCATTACGAAGGATCTCTAAGTGACTGCAGATTTTTTATTCTCTCAAAATGAAAAAAAGTAGCAAATAAAAACATAAAATATCTTTGTATTTTAAAATAAAGTAAATAAAAATGCTGTACATGTTTGAGGTTTTTGGAGAAAGGGGAGGTCGTGTTAATGTGATGAAGGAGAAATGGGAAAGGATTTACCAGATATTTGACAGTGACAAAAGAGCAATGAACAGGGGAAGTAATTTCACTTTGTTTCACAAAGTTTGCATTTAGTCCCAGAGACTGGGGGATTTTGTTTACTATTTTGAGGTCAAAAGCTCTGATGGTTGTTTCTAGGGTAGAAAACATTGCTGAATTCAAAAATCCATTTCTTTAAACAAATCTGCCTGGGGCATTTTTCACAAATTGAGTTCAAAGTATGGTACCCTCATGTGGCATTTTTCACAATTTATGTATGTATAAATCAACATTATACATTACTGCATCTATTTTCAAACAAAATATTAGTTTCTGTATCTGTAAACATGTCTTAGAATGTTTATAGCTCTTTAAAAAAACACAAACAAAAAATAAAATCGAGGGGAATAACTCCACTTACTCTGATGTTCATGGTCTTCATAGTAACAAGTAAAAGTTAATGAGATTTGAGAACTAGTATTTTATTCCATTTCCACTAAATACCTATGACCAATTAAACATATTTCTATTCTGGTATATCTTATGTTTTAGCTCAGGAATGTTGAGAGCTTACAGAATAATTGGCTTGTTTAAAAAAAAAGTTAAATTTGTTTGCTTAATGAACTAAAGCAAACATCAAGTTCAAAGATATTTTCTTATTGCATTAAACCAGGCAGTAATCCAGGGTTTATGTCTGCACCTGTTTTTTTATGTGTGGTGCTTGCACATTGAGTTCACCACTCTTCCTGAAATCTTGGATCTGCCCTTTTTTTCATTACTTCAAAAGCAAAATATTTTAAAAATTGTTTTATCTAGGTTAAAGCACAAGTTAAATGTATAGGCAGATCCATGGGGATGTTGACATGGGCAACAGTTGCTTCCTGGAAGTGGAAGGAAGTAACTGGGGGTTTGGAGGCATGCCCCCATCAATTTATTTTTTGAAAATGTTTCTGAAATGCCTTTACCAGCTAAAACCTTCAAACTATATTAACCCTCTGTGTATTTCGGTATATTTGCACAAGACACCATGACTAACAGGTACATTTATATAAAGAGAAATACTGGAAAAGATTTTTATTTAGGCATTTAATTTCAATTCTTTGAAGCAAAATGTTGGGGTGGGTGGGAATAATTATATAGGCATACCCACTGTCCAAAACGTGGTGGGTTATGTCTCCCCCCAGCCCCATACCCTCATGGATTTATGCCCATGGGTGTTGAGGTTTTCTGGACTCTACCTTCAGCTACCAGTTTTGTTATTTTTTTCATTAAAATTTGGTTGTGAGAAAATTTGTCTTCCTATTCAATATTAAATTGTTTTTAAATATCCAGGCACCCCGTCCCAAAAATATTGTATGCACCATTTAAATGGTTATATAAATTATTATTATTAACATTTGCTCTATAGATGAACATATATCACTATAACAATATAGACTTCGGGTCTGTACACGTTTTGTAAGGGACTGTTTGCATTTTTATTTTTATAGTCGGTAGACACACTTCAGCCCCTTTCTTTCGCCATTTTTTATTTCGGGTATAAATTCATGGTTTCGCACAATACATTTTATACATATAAAAATGGCACCCCCCCTACTTTCAAAAATGTGACCCCCCCTCCCCACTTTGAAAATCCGTCCAACGTGCCTACAGTGGATATTGTTGGGAAAGAAAAAGGTGGTGGGGGTGGGGTTTGATGGTTTTGCCCATGTTGAGATGTGAGCACTCTTTGCACACTCCCACTGGGTATGGGAATGATCTCTGACTAGTTTTAATGTAAGTATACATCAAATGGAAAAACTCATAAAAATACAATCTACTAGTTATACAATATTAAACAGATGTTTTATTAGAAACTTAATCTTGATGTTGTATCTCAGTATTAAAAATAAATAAATTAGGATTATTTTCACAAACTGTGTCTAGGTTTCTTATGATCTGTACAGCCAGTTTTGTTCTCACAACATGGCCGCCGCGGTAGAGCGGCCAGAAGTCATTAAAATCGTTTTTCCAGTATCTACATTTCAAAAATTTCCCAGGGGAGCATGTATCCGGATCTCCCTAGCCCTCTACATTGCTGGTCTGGCACCCTGAACAATGAGTGTGTCTGAACCTTAAAGGGGCAGTCTCAGAGTTGCACAAGGTTGCTGTCCTTCAAAACATATTTGTGTTGAAATGTATTGCATTTAAATGAGCATAACGTAATTTGCATGCACAAAACAAATTACTACCAAGTAAAGCAATTTACTACTAAAAAAATGATAATTCCATTGGGAAATAACTAAACGTGTGTCCAACATGAATTTGTGGCATTCCTAATAACATTTAGGTTGCAATACAGAATATAATATCATCAGTTAATTTAAAACAACAAATTACTCTTGGTTAAAACAATTTATTAGTATACCTACGGTACGATAACAACATATTACATTGGAAGCCATATTCATCATAGGGTAGAACCTCAATAATATAACTACATTATTATCAATTTCTACAACCAACTGATATTAGGGTTTTAGCCAATATAGATAAACATTTCTCAAACATAACCATTTGTAACTAACAATGAAATATATATTTTCAAGTCAGTGGTAGCCACCATTATTTTTTCAAATTACATTTTTCCAATGATCGTCTAAATCGATCTTTCTGCTCAAAGGAAGGCACTGTCAGGGCCCGCGGAGTACATTTGAAAGTAGGGTGGGGGCTCTGAAAAGTAGGTGAATGAAGGGCAGCAGCGTTCCTAATAGAACCCCCTTATAATTTGAAAACTCCGGATTTCGGCCACTTTATTTTGTCACCGAGCCTGAACATATTTTTATTAAGCAAAATTTTTAAAGTTAATTTTTATTAGTTATTACCACCACCCCCCACCTTGCCCCCTAATTCGCGGTGGCTGACTGTGTATTGCTTGATACTTTTTGGACATTGATTAATTACAGAGTACTTTGACCTTGAGAAGTTGAGTAACTGCCAGTATTTGGTCATAAGTGTTCCACCTATTTGTCCAATTTTAAATTGGTTAAAGGATGAGTAGGCCCAAGGGCGAAAACCCGTTCCTGAAAGTAGGGGAAGGGGGACGGAACATCCTCCCTGTCCAGAAAGTCGGAACATCCTCCTGTCCAGAAAGTGGGAGGATGGACCCATCCCACTGTCCCCATTATAGACGCCATTATAGATCCCATTATCGCTAAGACGACGTGGTTAAGTGTTACATTTATACAATAAAGAGAAATACTGGTTTTAAAGATTATTATTTAAGCATTTTAATTTCAGTTTTTCGAAGCAAAAAGTGTTGGTGGAATAATTAATAGGCGTCTCCCCCCCCCCGGTCCTTAAAGTGGCGGTGACGTGTCCCCCCATGCCCGTGATTTATGCTCATGAGTAGCGTATGCATTTAAAAATATATATATATATAATCTTTGTTTTTTTAAAACACTTAAAAGTTGGTTTAGGGGTATCAATAATGCATCCAACATCTGATATTAAATAGAGTGGATCACCATCGTAACTAGAAGCTCAGAATTTCAGGAACCTTTTCTGCAATACCTTGATAGATGATGGCTTGTGTTCGTTTTGTTTGTTTTTAAACATCCATCATTTCATTTTTATATCATTTAGTCTTGGTAACTGAAGAATGTAGTAAAATTAAACGTCACACGTTTTATGTATTCATTCTTACATATTTAATATACATGTCAGCAGATGTAACGCTAAGATCGCACACTATCTCTGATTTGAAGACCAATGTCAAGATATACTCATCTCGAGTAAACTTCCACAGATTACGTGACTGTGAAATCAAGAACCGTTGATGGGCAATATGCACTATTTTTACAAAGTGTCAAACATGTTTTGCACTGATTGACAATTGCCGGGATTACACATCAACAGCAAGTTTATTTACACTTGGTGCATTTACATAAGTTTACACAGTTATGCCTTGTGGCAGATGTTTCTGTAGAAAAACGTTAATGACATATCTCTGTCTTGAAGTCACGAGAATAGTGTACTCATTAAACTGAAGACCATGAGAAAGATCTTACGTAAGCTACTTGCTGCAACAAATTGTTTATTTGTATTATTTGATAGCGTAGGCTACAGATAGCGTCGGTATGAAAAAAACCGTTTAATACTGTACTATTGCTAACGGAAAAAGAAATCCCTGTGTATCATGGAGATCGGTATATCATATAGAAATAGTAAAACAACGTTAATGGTTGCACAGAAATCGGGTAGGTGGGTGAAGGTTGGGGTGAGCAGGCTGGTATTTAAAATTGTTTTATACGTGAACATGTAATTTAAATTGGGGTGTAAAAATTAATAAAAAATAAAAACTGTTCAGAGACATGGGAAAGTTGTCCTTGGCTTCACTATTCTTGGTGCGCCAATGCAATTGCACGTGTACTCATTCTCCCCACTTTATTACACGCTATTTGCACGTGCTTTATACATATTGTATTATAGGGGCATTTCATGGTATTTATGAAGTGATAAAAAAAAATTAAAGGTTTGAATCTAAGTAAAATACCATTTGGATGTGTTAGATACATAAATGTATATATATATATGTCAAGTTGTCAACTAATTTGAAAACTAAAATTTGGGTCAAAATATTTACCTCTTGATTATGCAAATTTGGTTTTTCATATGAAACCATGGAAATCTGCGTATCGGACAGGACACATTTTTCTTAGTTTTCTCCTGTTGTATTTAATTCCAGATAATTTTTTCTTGATTCTACCACTTGAAAATGTACAATTTAGAATATAAAATTCATTTTATATTAATAATGTGTTTTTTTAGTAATGTTTACCCCAACTGAAAAAGTGTCTTGTCCGACAAGCTGGCCGAGTGGGAACTTTTGCCATACACACACACCCTACTTCCACCCAATCCCTCGGCTATACTTAAGTTAAGAAACCAACATTTCTTTTGAAACCTACCTATGATGCAGGGGAACAAAATTACTTTGCTTAATGTTTTGAATACCATGTGGTTGGAAGGAATTTTCACTTTCCCAACATACCAAAAAACCCACTTCACTTTTTATCCTGTCCGACACGAACTTTCTGGCCTCATTTTGAAAAGGAAAAAGGAAATCCAAATATTTATTTTTTGGCCCTATAAAGTGGTTCTGTTGCCTCTGACCAGTTCAACTTTTTGTTTGATAATTACCCAGAATAATTTCTATGATGGTAAAAAGCCCGTAAATGTCCTGTCCGACACGAAACGAATATCATGAAAGGGCCTTATTATGTTACTAAACGTGTAATGAGTGGATTGATTCTTATACGGATTGTTATAATAATAGCACGCATTTCGTGAGGGGGGGGGGGGGACGTGTTTATTCAGGACCAAACATACAGGCGATTTAATGTATTTCCAAAAATTAATTTTGTAATGCTGTCTGCCTGCTTCAGATCGGAATGATATACCGGTATAACATTGTTGTAGTACGTTATTTCTTTCATAATATTGGCGTTACATTATATTTTAACATTCTCATACCACCCGTGTTGTTATATCCACAAGTTATCTTGTTTTACCCATAAAACAACTCTGGGCTGAAACCAGATCATTAGAATCACTTGACTGTCTTAATACTGTTATGGAGCCAGGGCCGGATTTATAAAGGGGCCAATTGCTCAGTCACCCACTCTCCCCCCACCTCACCCCAGACAAAAGATTCCTTTATAAAAAATATAATAATAATAAAATTATTTCTATTAATTTTTTTCAATTTTTCCTCTAATTTAATTTCTATGTTGAAGGGCCCCCGGGGTCCAAATCAGGTCCTGTATGCAGCATGAGAAAATTAACTTGGGGCCCCACGTACATTTATATAAATAGCTGTGCTTCTTCAGTTAAGTGTAAATAAAGGTAAACAATTTAGAAAGTACATGTATCAGTTGCCATGAAAATTCCTATTAGGCGCTTGGAAAAGTTTATTTTCGTTTTAATAAAACGTAAGCTAATCTTATTTTTGTCTAACGCCGTCTTAAAAAACTGCTAGAATTTCGTTTAACATTCTTTTCCTTTTTCTTATATATAACCTGCCAATGATATACATTTACCAGTTCAAACAGTTAAGAGACTGTTACCTGCATTCATAGTAGTCTCACGATTATATTAATTCCAAGAGGTATACCCCTGGGATATCCACTGGAAACTAGCGAAATTCACACCACTATTTGATTTGATCAACCTCTGTGAGATGTCGCGAGGATATTACGCCTCCTTCTCTCGGGATACCTTTAACGTAGACAATTATCCCCTAACTCCTTGCAGAAATATTTTAATATTTCGATAAACTGCATGAAATTACCACGCAAAAATCCGTTCTATTACCCTAATGATTGGAATTTGATTTATAACCATAGCCTGATAGCCTATGCGCCAAAAGCTATAACGCTGGTTATTCATGGAGAGCGTGATGCCATTATTCAATTACATTTGCTTCTCAGTTTGAAATTTACTTGGCACCGAACTTTCGAAATATGAAACTCCTCAGGACTGACTGTCAAGATCTTCAAGATAGGTTTAATACGTTTTCATGACAATTTTGTACGCGACCATGTAACCTGGTGTCGCCGATTTTAATCAGGAGCGCATCATCGTATTTTACCATTACAATCTCCCAGGGCAACAGAGTACTTCAAATTGGATGCTGATTCGAGTATAACGTAGACCGTTGCCGGCGGGGGTATAATAATGATCATTTCTAATTGATTCTTCAATTTTTCATTAACTGGAATTAATAAAGAATTTGTCTGATTGTAATGCGGAACAACTCCCCACAGTGTTGTTCCCAAAGCAGACCGCTACCATTAGCTTGTGAGTCAGACTGACAGAAGCTGTGGTCGTTGGCAGATTTACATATGTAATGGAGATGATACGAGATGAGTGCTTTACGTCCTACATTGTTAATTGCATGGGTTTCCAGATCTTCTGTGTTGAATAAATGCTCAAATACAAATGGAAAAGGTGGAGACAAGAAATAGCTTGGGGTCACCTCACTCATCCAAATTCAGAATGTCTACAATATTAGGCCTGGACCGTCCTACTGACTTGGAATGATTGTATCATTGTGATGATAATGGTTCAGTTGATAAAGATATACTAAACGTTTTCTCATGATATATATTCAAATTAAATGTTTTATTTGCTGCTCTGACATTTTGTAAGAAGATTGGGATTTCAAAATCTAGATAAGGATTTTACTCATGGGCGTACATGAGGGTGGGTGGGGGAATCGATAGGTTCGACCGTACCCCCCTCCAATTATTATAATTTAATATATCTGACATTGATATCTGACATTATTATATTTACGCAACATAGAAATATATGCCCAATATTTGAACCTGAAATCAAGCTAAAATACATAAGATTTTCGCAAATAGCAACACTTGACTTCACGCAAACCTCGAACCCCCTTTTCAAAATCCTATGTACGCCCATGTTTCTTGATTCATTAAAATAATAATAATAATCATAATACATGTAATAATAATAATAATAATAAGAAATCAGAATGTTAACATCATTAAACAAGAAATAGCTATTGTTTCTACCTACAAAACAACTAGGCTTGATTATGGGGTGGTGTACCTTCTATTCCCCTTGTATCGCCTTTTTGTTATTTTTATTTTTTAAATTTTTGGGGCGGGGGTGGGGTGGAGGGTGGGGGTGGTGTTTAAGCACCCACATTAGGATGGAACAGGGAGTGTGCTGAGATTTATATTTCCATAATTTAACGCACTATTTTTCTCTATGCACATACATTTATGGCATTTTCGGTGATTGGGGTGGGGGAAACGAATTCTAACTGCACTGGATTCGCTACTGGCATTTTCTCATCTGTCATCCAGTGTTAAGAGCTTGAAGCTGTATGTTTCTGGTTGCTATTATGGACTGATTCCATTAACACAACCATGCACTCGAGTCTTTGTAGTCCAGACACCTTTAAAATTTGACACTGATTTCATCTAAATCGACCCATTTACATCAAAATGTGATTAGCCAATGAAAAGACAGTTATTCTGACAACGGCCATGTTTACCAACTGTACAAAAGCGTTGCCTTAATCTTTGCAATAACAGATTCGCTAGAATAGACGATAAAACGCAATTTCCGCTCTGTTCATTTTTGACCAGGAATAATTATTTTCGATTGATTCTGCCAGCCCCATTAGCTGTTCCTGGTACCATGTCGTTACCCATTAAAAAAATTAATGGGCTTTGCATGTTTCAATTTATGAACTTTCGACAACGGCAAATGCACACTATGTGAAAGTTTCTCGCATCGTTCTAGCAAAGCCAAACTATTTTCATTTTCAGTGGCACTTTAATTATGTTCTGTATAATATCTAAGCACTAAAAAACATTTAACGCACTTACTTAGTTCGCAAGATAGATGATCTTTGTGCCATTGATTGACTTGGTAGAATATACAACGTTATTACTTACGCATTTGCCACAGTGGCCATGTTTTAAGCACTTGCATTTTAACAAGTATATCCTGTTATGCGTTCACCTAAATAAGAATGCTGTACAAAGATCCTGCCACCATCAAGTAAGCACATAATAACAAATAATAATAATAATAATAAAACATCATTAAAATACCAGAACCAATGTCCGCCAAAAATAATAGATGTTTACAGGCCCGTACGCAGAATTTTTTTTAGGGGGGTGCGTTTGTGAAGGCCCGAATGTTTTTTTAACGTTATTCTAGTAAATTAGCGTCAATTCAAATTTGCATTTAC
>JAULBS010135098.1:0-13132 GCA_032355785.1 Symmetromphalus regularis | reverse complement strand
GTATTAAGAAATATACTAAATTCAGATGTGTACCAATTTGAAATGTGGACTATTGACTTGTTTTGTGCTTATTTTGTAAAAAAACAATTGTGTATGTGACAGTGGTTTGTTTACATTTTCTACGCTAAAATTGGCGACATCATAGATCTTCCACAACGCATGCACTTATGCCCAATCTATGCACCCACCGAAACAGGGCACCCGACGATAATAATAATATTAGCATGTGTAAATTGTTTGGAGGCATGGTGACACTTAGCAATTATATTTTAATTATTTAGTAATCATAAAAATCAGAATAAAAATAAAAGCGTTGGTATTCCTCTATCACAACCAGCGACTCCAATTTAACATATTTCTTTACGATTTGGTTGGACTACTGAGTCCTGGTGATATCATGGGAATTTAAATTAGAATTCACTTTCTGGAAGAAAAAAATTAATGTAAATTTGTAAGTTTTATTTTAAATTTTTATGTTGTTGAACTTGCCGCGGAATTTTCCAATTCCTATCGCAGAATATAGCTAATTTTACCGCGGAATTTAATAAATAATCAGAAAATAGCCTGTGTGATGATAGCGAGTTTCCTCTAAAGACCATGATTCACAAAACACCATATGTCACACAGCTAATAGAAGCTGAATAAACAATGTGCTGGGATGTCGTTAAACAATCTTTTACATTTGTGTGTGTTCATTTATGGATATGTTGTATTTATTGAATTATATGCTAGTGAGATTTATACCCTTATTTTATACCATTCCCCGACATGTTATCATTGTATATTATTATGATTGTACATATTTATATATTGATACCTGTAAAGTAAATGTGTTTGGTAATATAATAAATATAACCCTGTTAAATTTCGTGGATGACATTGTCCGATGACATATATATGTGTTCGAGGGGGAAGGGGTTTCTTTAGTGTAGCTTCTAGTTAGGTATATTTATGCCGAAATT
This sequence comes from Symmetromphalus regularis, assembly GCA_032355785.1. NCBI lineage: Eukaryota > Metazoa > Mollusca > Gastropoda > Neomphalida > Neomphalidae > Symmetromphalus > Symmetromphalus regularis. The sequence continues at coordinate 12,170 of JAULBS010135098.1, read as the reverse complement.
TTGTCATGTTTCATTTCATACTTAGTCATATTTCAGTACAAATATCAAATACTAATTTTGAACAGTATATAATTGTTATACTCAATAAACCAGGACGGTTTTCATCTAAATTAAACAAATTAGGTTGATCCAGTCAACCGTGATGAAACAATCCATGTCACTGGAATGACCATATCGCCTTCATAAATTTCATAACCAATTTCGTACACTTTTTAAAATATCTTATAGAAATCAATAAATCATTTTGATCTTTCATTTAATTTTTGAATAACTTTAATAAAAAATCTTCATCTGGCATTTATATTGAGATAAACTGATAAAGCTAACCAACATTTGAAAAACCGAACTATATTTAAACTATCAAAATGATTTTGTTAACCAAACAAAAGTATGCTGCAGTGACTAACAAGCATTTCAGCAAGTTGAACTCGTGACGTTTAAAAATGCATTCATAAACTGTAAACAAAACAAACATTAAGTAAAAAAATAACAGTTTGTTTTGTTTAATGATAGAGCACATTGATTTATTAATCATCGGCTATTGGATGTCAAACAATGGTTATTTTAACATATAGTCAAGTGTGAGCCAGCCTTCAAAGGTGTTTGAACAACTGTCATCAGTTTGAGAGTTCTACCACTGGACCACAGAGGCTCACTAAATTAACATAACTTATACTATTTGACAAAGATCTGGGATAGATTTTTGAATTTTTATATACTATTGTTATGGCAGTCAGTCAGACTTTGCTTACAGCACACTGTGTTGTCAAATGACGGTGGTGTGACAGGAACGGCCACAAGAGAATTTATAAATAGTAACTGTCGTGAAAATTGGACAGAAAAAATATTGAAATGTCTGTATACTACGCCTTAGAGGCACAGTGGTCCAGTGGTAGGATACCGGACTCTCAAGCTGAAGACAGTGGTTCAAAACTCGTCGATTGCTGACTCGCACTTTGATATCGTGTCAAATTGACCAAATATTCGATAACCAACGATTAATAAATAAATATGCTCTAGAGGTTTCGTTAAAAAAAAAATATTAATGTATGCTTCGTCTTGAACAGAAAGTAATATATACTGAACACAAAAGAAAAGCGAAACCAGTTAATAATTTTATATTTTGGAAAATTAAAACAATGTGTAACTGGTTTTGGAGAATGGTTTCTTCTTACGTTTTTAAATGAGTCGTAGACATATAGAAAATTAATTATACATGTAGGTTTTGAGATCATAAACATTTGCCGTCACCAATCTTAAATATTTTGTGAGATCTATGCGTACATGCGTCATATACTTGTAATGAAACAAAACCTATATAAAAAGGTATAGTGTTTAAAATATCTTATATTTTATGTAATCAGTCTTCAAACGATTAGAAATAAGAACGAAATGTCTGCGAGAATGAGCATTGTCTATCTTAAATCAGGAGAGAGTATGTAGCAATTACATGCCTATTTGTCTTTTTTCAACTTTACACACCTTAGAATACATTGAAAATGTCATCTAGTGACTTATTATCCAATCTAAATCAGCTGGACACGTTCAAAAACATTGAAAATAATGTTCACTTTGGACCAAAAACATTTTGATACTGCGATTTTCTAAGAATGGCATAATGGTCCCTTTGATCTTGATTAAACGTTCACTGGTTCTATGTCACTTTTCAGTTGACTATAGCAATAACAGTCACACAAGGTATCGAAGCCCTTCACGTTAAGACGGCTAAAAGTAACTATAAATGATGCTATAATGGCATTATGTTTCATACGTATCATTCAGAACTGTTTGATTTCAATAAACTAAGCTTCTACGATGGAACAAACATAAAACCGAATCAAAATCATTCGTGTTTTTTTTGTGGTTCACTGCACTGCAGATATTAATACTTGAAATATCCAATGCGAAATTTCCATACACTCCGCTATTTCTTGTATCAATTTTGCAACGTTATTTCCTTAGATGCCTCAGCTCTGTGTCAGTCAGAACAATTCCTCACCAGCTATTTTATACAACAATAAATACAGGCATACGAAACTCTTCACATTCTGACATTATCATTACATTAAATATGCTCAACGTATAACTATGGTTACATGTTTTGATTGCATCCAGTTATTTGTAAATAAATATTACGCATTTATATTTGATATGTTTTGATCGAGTCATGTATGTGTCCCGTCACATGTAAATAAATATTACGCTTTAATATATTTGACGTGTTTTGATTGAGACATGTATGTGTCCAGTCACTTGTAAATAAATATTGCGAACTGTATGTGATGCGTATTGATTGTCGTGTGTGTGTCCATTCACTTGTAAATAAATATTGCGCATTGTATGTGATGTGTATTGATTGAGCAGTTGAGGGAAAAGCGCGAGCAACTTGAGCACATCGTTCGTGTATTGATCTCCTCTCCCTCCACCTGAAGAAGAGAGAACGCTGCTTAATGTATTTATTTAACTCCATCTATTTCCATGAGCAAAGACCAAACACTGGAGACTTCGAGTGTAATGCGTTATCAGTGGATTCCATCAGGTCCAGTACATAACGTTACTGTTAGAACAGTACAGAACTGTTCTTACTGCTATATAGTGTCACCATTTCTACTGCCGTATTTACTGTAGCTACTAAGTACTTGTGTTGCTACTTGCACTTCTAAATATAATACTTCCTTTTTCCATGTCTAAACTTACCATTACTCCAGTTATTTAACAATATCTGCTATTGTTACTACTACTACTACTACTGGTGCTGCTATTACTACTACTACTAATAATAATAGTACAACTACTACTGCTGCTATTACATAATTACTACTACAACTAGTACTGCTGCTGCTATTGTTACTACTACTAATACTGCTACTACTATTGCTGTTGTTTCAACTACAGCTGCTGTTACTTGTACTACTGTTGCTGCTATTGTTACTATTACCACTACTTTTACTACAACTATTAGTACTAGTACTACCGCTACTACTACTAATAATACTTCTACTACTGCTACTACTACTACCACAACCACTACTACTACTACCACTACCACTACTACTACTACTACTACTACTACTACTACTACTACTATTACTACTACTACTACATGTATTACTATTTTGTTCAAATTCTACTGGTACTATTATATACTGAGCTACCCCATTATTCTATAAACATTCTAATACTTTTAAAATGACCAGGCTGAAATTACCGGCTTCAATAATTTAGCAGCCTACTTCAGTCTAACTTCAATAAAGTTAAATAAATCCTATAGTTAAGATGAACAAGAGTGGTATTTATAACTTACACCTTGCAGTGAAATATCCTGTAAGGACGTTTAAAAGTTTGTTTGTGTGTGGATATTTTCTGTGGGTTTAGAAGACATTTTAAACTGTTATATTGTCATGTAGGCCTGTGTATTTATGAGTGAGTGCCTACGTTTAAGTGTGAAAACAAATATATCTATCGACTTGCATTTCAAATATATATTTTTAAAGTTGTGATAACTATAGTTATAACAGTTATATCACGGGTTCCCAGGTCCCTGGTAAATTTGTACATTTGTTTGGTTCTGGTATATCTGTTCATAATTGATTGTTCATAAATAAGTGAAATAACATTGTCATGTGCTCTAATTAGTATTGTTATTTGAACTTAATAATGTTAAAAACAGTATTTTAAAAATCCCCTTTGTCGGTTGCTTTATTATGGTAGAAGTGTAAACTCAAATTGCTGAACAAAACAGGGTTGGGTAAATTTACTTTCGAAAATTTGCTAGGAGTATACGGGATGAAAAAGGTTATGAACCCCTGTTGTAAGGTATCCAATGATTTAACATAGTTTAGTAATAAATGCAGAAATACAACCAAAACTTTAAAAATATATTTTTGTATTGAAGTTCTTGTAACTTCTCATTTTACGTTTTTGCGAGGACTGCCACTTTTGTCGATGATGTAATCATGTTTTATTTCTGAAAGATGTTAAATTACTGGACATCCTATGATATCATTTGAATTAGTTATATTATGCCGTCACAACATAATTAGCATTAAAACATGCTGGTTTTGTGGATTAGTTATCAGTTTACATAAAAACCGATACCCAATTTTTAGTAAATATTGAAATATGTTAGTTTTGTTGATTACATTTCAATTACAATAAAAACGATACCCAGGTTTCAGTAAATTAGTTTAAAAAAAATTATGTAATTAAAAAAGAAGTTTAATTGTTATAAATATAAAAGTAACTATTTTCCATTTTTAAAAACATTTAAATCCTTATGATTGTGAACGAATTGACAATTCATTTAACCATCATTAAAGCGTGTGATTGAATTTCATTAGATCCTGCAGAAAAAGAAAAAACTGTTTATTCATTAACCTTCTTACAGTTTTCAGTGAAAAAATAAATATAGCAATACATGTAGTTACATTTTGTATGCTTTAAATAAATGCATCGATTGCAAATAACAAATAATTAACTCATCATAGTCCATTTTAAGGACGAAATGTTCTCGTAAATCAGTTGTCTTCAAAGGGCAAATTTACATCTGCTTTGCAGTCTTGTGCAACACATGTAACTGCGTACTAATATTAAAGAATTATTTAGCAAGTGGATAGGTCTAGGCGGGTTTTGTACTTATTGTAGGGGGTCAGCCGGCGGTTACGGGGATTTACATACCAGCTTTCATTCACTAACAGTAACAAGAAAGGTGTGTGTTTTCAAGGTGTAGTATGTTTATGTTGCTCGCACTTACAGAGCAGTACACTGGTACAAAAATACTCCTTTCCACTTTGACCCACGTTGAACTCTGAATGCCCTTTTGCTCAACCGATGACCGAAAACCTTTTCCGTATTAATCGTAAGCACACGGCGTCCAGCGAAAAAAGGAATCGCTGCAATTTCTTTTTTATCTATGTTCTAAGGTTTTCTATCAAGATAAACAAATAAAAAAACATGTAGTAATGACCCGTTATGGTAGGAATTTCATAGCTCTGTTGTTGGCCAGGTTGTTAAACCCTCGCGACTCGCTTTAATAAGCACTCATAACTCATATTACACAGTCTGGCGTAACATAACACATCAGTATAAACAATACGAAAAGTCCGCTTAAAACCATGTAAGGACAGGGCAGAATCGGATGAACCGATTTACTTCATTCGATATACTCATTCATGCCCTGTTATAATTAAAATTGGCGTAAAACGTTGCGCAATGTTACAGCATATTGGGTATTTTGCGGTTATCATCGTATAACAGGGTCAGCTCTACTGGACATGGAAACGAGGCTGTCACCTTCTGGCCTTGTAAGCAACTGCCGTGTCCTTACGCAACCTTGAGCTGTGTGCCTGGTCAGCCAATCAGAGGTTACCACTGGATTGTGATGTCAGTAAGCTTTTCAACTGGACATGCCTTGCACCGAAGAAGACCAGAGATGATTGGTTAGCTAATTTTGGATTACGTGATTCGGAAAGCATTTGCATACATGGCACTTACTGGCGTCATTTCGGGTCATAGAGCCAACGATTATGGACCTGTGATAGCGGATTACACCATTTTGTATGGCCGCTACTTCGAGGCCAGCGGAACGACTCACAGGCCATTTGTTACGAGAAACAGCATACCAGGTAATGGAGTTTGTTGTATTTCATTGAATATTTCTACGAGCTTGTGAATCGAGCGGCTATCGATTCGTTGCGTGTGGGGGGATGTTTACTGTTAGGACCGCGAGTGGGCGTAAAACGCAATACGCAGAAAGGCATGCATTTCGTAATACATGATTTGTTTATATTGTAATCGCAACGCACGTGTAGCACATACAAAGTTATTCCATTTCGTATATGTGCGTTGTAGGTTTACGTATAATATTCATTCTGCAACATAGTAAACAACATTGATTGACAAGTCCATTACTGTGTGAAAAATAGTCATTGATTCATCGCTGGTTTCGAGGGAAACGGCCGGACAGTTACTACTGCTGTCAGAACGCTTACTCAACGCGTAGTTAGGGGATAGGCGGTAACATGACTGTTTACTCAGTGGGTGCGTCACAAAAATAGGTTCGGTAGTGTATTGCGTTTTATTACGCCAAACGAAGGCCAGAGGCGTGATCTTTGTTACTGAGCGTTGTGATGTGTAATACGGCCGTGTAATACGGATGTGATGTAACCACCCAGTGTCTTAATACTTAGGACAGTGGCATAACACTTGATTCAGTGTAATACAGGAAGGTGGCATAACTCGGTCAAAGGAGGCCATGTGTGCTGTGGTATTATCATTTACAAGGTATATGAAGGTAAATACGGGCGGATCCTGGGTTATTTAAAGGAGAGGGGTCGAAATATTTTCTTACTTAATTTTTTATTTTAAAATTATATTTTTTCTTGTCAGAGGGATATGGCCTCTGGATCCGCCTGTGGATTGATATACTTACATATTTTTTGTATTTTATAAAGTTTGTTTAATTATTAAAATAATGGCATTCACCACTTTTAAAGTGTGAAAAAAAAGATGCTGATAATATTAATTACATCAGAACGTAAAAAAAGTGACCATGTCATAATCTGTTTAATGAACAGAACAAGTAAATCAAAATACATTCTCTTAAACTGAACTTTTTTAGTTAGTATTTTGGCTTATTTTATATGCCAGATTAAAACGAAAATTGTAAAAAAAATAAAAATATGTAATAAAAATCTTTCAATATTTTGTACTTTTGCAATAAAAGTTTGTATATAGACATTTTAAAGAATTTTCTCTGATAAATAATTTGAAAAAGATAAACCATGCTCAAACTTATTTTAAGGCAGTAACTAGATGTCATAGAAGCTGGTGATCATGGTATGTTATATATATTAATGAATAAAACAGATTTTAAAACATATTCGTGACTGATTGGTGAAATTATATATTGGTGGATTAGGAAGTTGCTGAAAAGTGGAGGGGCACGTACAGACACATACATATATTTACACTGGAAAATGAATAAATATATACGAAATATCTAAAAAAAAAAAAAAATGGAGGTCACTTGTACCCCCCATCCCCACCTCACCCCGCTTCCTACTTCAGTATATATATATATAACCATAACACGTACACACACACATACATACACACATGTACGCTTTTTTTAAGTATAAATATATATGTTATTCTCATAAACATTTTATATACTTAAACACAATTTATGTACTTAAACAACCAGTGAGAGAGTGTTACATAATATGTCAGATGGCTGTATTGTGAACTATATTATGCTGCCCTTTCTGTCCTCAGAACAGAATTGAAAAACACTGGTATTAAATTCCTAAAATATTCCACCGTAGCAGTTGTTCACTGTGTGTACCGGTAAATTCTGTAGAAGAAACATTATCTTTTGTGTTGCCTATACAGCTATTAGCTATGGGTTGTTGTTATTTGCACTGGTGTATTATGCATGTCACATTCAACTGGAAGGATTCTGTGATTCACGTAAAAACCAGTCGCTACACGTTTGTCACTTCTTTTTTTCGAAATGATCGGATCATATGTGTACAGCTGTTGTAAAGTTGTTAGGTCATTTTATTCATCTCAATACCGCATTTGCAATCACAATTCAGGGCTGAATTGAGCCAGTGTTCGTATTGTCATATATATCGATTATACGCCCTGGACAACTTGTAATAATACCAGTAGTTCAATAATACGGAAGAATACTACCGGTAGTTAATAATATAAAAGTGATAATACAGGTTGTTAAGTCATTTAAAATTGTAATTCAGGTAGTTATATAATTTAACATAATAATACCGTTAGTTCAATAATTGAAAGTAAATAGTGGTAGTTCAATAATTAAACTGAATAATGCCGGTAGTTCAATAATTGAAAGTGAATAGTGGTAGTTCAATAATTAAACATAATAATACCGTTCAATAATTGAAAGTAAATTGTGGTAGTTCATTAATTAAACGTAATAATACCGGTAGTTCAATAATTGAAAGTGAATAGTGATAGTTCAATAATTAAACGTAATAATACCGGTAGTTCAATAATTTAAATTAGTAACATGGGTAGTTCAATAATTTAACGTAGTAATGCTGGCAGTTCTATAATTTTACATAGTTATACTGGTAATTCATTAATTTAACGTAGTAATACCAGTAGGTTAATAACAAAGTGATAATACCAGTAGTTCAGTAATTAAATGTGTTAATACCAGTAGTTCAATAATTTAATGTTTTTCGTTGCTTATTAAAATAACAAAAATTATACCATTTCCGCCACACGTAAAGAATGATTAATCTATAGGTTGTGCTAGACCTAAAACACAAACATGTGTAAACCTTTTTACAAGCAGTGTATTATCAGTATAATAAACTTTAAGTCTTATTTATACAAAGCTAGCACAACCGTACTTTCTTTTAAATTGGTGTTTATAAAGTCAACCGAATCACAGTAACTGTCAAACATTCGTTGAGAAAGATCCCAATGTTTCTAATAAATAGTTTTCAATGAATAGACCATCCTTTTCTTTGTTCCGGTGTTATTTAGTGCTTTGTTACACAATATGTAGATAATATCACTTATCAGTTTGTGAGCTTTGAACAACATTACAAATAACGACGAAAATACTCTTAGTATCATGTTCAGTAATGATCAACACACTTCCTGGAAGGCCTAATAGTATTAAGTTGAACAACTTTTGCCTGATTCGTTTTCATTCAAACTTACTATCATTTGTGTTGTGTTTCCATTGAGTTGTATTATGAGTAGATCTTTTAAAGGCATATTCCCACGGAATTTAAGGGTCTTTATGCTCTAAATATTAATTTTGAATGAAATAAAAAAAGCATTTTTGATACTTGATCTCGCTTTTATATCACGCAAGACGTTTTACCTGAACCATGGCATAGGGAATTCCATGCCGAAGTTATGGTTTATGATTTATTTGTCCGTGAGCATAATTCATTATTATTTTTAAAAAATTCATAATAAGTGAGATGTGGTGGTTATGTAAGTAGTTGAATGAAGTATTTATATGGACAAATCAAATGATTATATTTAAAATTAATTCTTTGTTCGGAAATTAATTAGGTCAAGGGTCCGTGAGAGTATGCGTTTAATGTTGCAGCTCAGTCACAAATTTCCATATAATTATTTCAAAACATCAGTTTCAACCGTTATTATCAAATTATTGAACTTTATTATTCTAGAAATTACTGAAATGTAAAGAATTTCCTTGATGTATGTCAGATAACTGAATTATTAATGAGTGTATACGATATGAATTTAAACCACCCACTTTCATAAAATCAACTCGCCCAAAAAGTCTACTTGTTTTCAGTATTATGGTACTTTATAATGTATTTAACCGGGGACGCAAGATACCGATCTTTCACGAACATCTGGTACCATAACAGTTTTGTAGTTCACATTTTATCAAGAGCGATAAAAGAAAATAATGTCAGAGATTTTAAAAGATGAAAAAAATCGTAATTATTGAGCGTAACAATCAGATAGCAGCCAATCCAAGCAAAGTCAAACGATGAGAAACATTAAACATCTGGTTTGTAAAGGTCGCGTTATACATAGTTTCAACACGAAACGTTTATTCCCCCTTTAATGGTGAAATAAATATCCGATAATAGAAATCCACTATAACGCTGCCTTTACTGGCAGAAAAAGGCAGTAAAATGTCATAACTACAAGATGTGACACGTCGCTTGACTCACGTGGCGGCGTGTCATACAGAAATTCAGCTTTGTTGATGTAACAACTGGCAAGATGTAACATTTCTCTTTTAAATGGGATATCAAATATTTTGTTACACGGATGACCGATATTATAAAAAGCCGTACAGGATATAATATTTAACATCGTGGGCGGTCTGATCTGCTTCCCTGTGTTACATGACTTGTTTTCCTTTTAATGGGCGTAAACCTCGGGGTGGATGGGGGTGGGACAAGTCTCCTCACTTTATGGGGGGGGGAGATCCCCACACGTTTTGCTTCGAGAAATATTGTTTACCAGTATTTCAATTTATTGTAACACTTAACCACATATACCTAACTACACAGGGGATCTATAATGGAGTCAATCGTGGAGGGGGTGTACACATCCCTCCTTTTTGGACAGGAGGATGCTCTGTCTCTCCTACTTTTTGGACATGGGGATGTTCCGTCCCACTCCACTTTTAGAACAGTGGGATGTTCCCCCCCCCCTCTTTCAGGAAGCGATTTTAGCCCTTGTTCCTTTTACATGATATTGTAGGTAAACAAACAAGTCGTCTTAAGAGACTGTTCTGCATAGTAGGGTTAAATCTGTCGGAAACAACGTAAAAGAAAATCCTGAACAGCTTAATTACCTGGATTTGCAGTAGCGGGTCCAGGGGTCAGGACCTCCCCTTTTCTCGATTTTGCTTTTACCGAGTGCATGGACGTGAAAATAACTATTTTTTCTCCTTTTCTATTCACTCATCACTTTTGGACAACACTCCCTTTTTCAGAAATCCACATTTGGACCCCCCTTTCAAAAATCCTGCATCAGCGCCTGATGTACCTTATTTTTTTATCAGTTAAACGACAACAATTGTGTTGTTAAATTATGAATGACAGAAAAAGACTGCATATAAATAGTTCACAGATATGAAACAGTATATGCATGGACACCCACATATTTACGACATATTTTAGAAAGTGCATTATTTCATTGGCTGGAGCGGGACGTAGCTCAAACGGTAGCGTGTCTGCCTGTGACCCGGCCTGTGACCCAGTGGACCCATATGCGGTTTGGTCTATTTTCCGTTCCAACCAGTGGTCCACAACTGGTTTATCAAAGGCCGTGATATGAGCTGTCCTGTCTATTGGTCAGTGCATTTTAAAGACCCCTTGCTGCTTATCGGAAAGAGTAGCCAATGTGGCGGCAGCGGGTTTCCTCAAAATACATATGTCTGAATGACCATATATTTGACGTCCAATAACCGCTGATAAGGTTAAAAATCAATGTGCTCCAGAGGCGTCATTAAATAAAAACAATCTTTACTTTTATTTCATTGGCTTTGACATTTTCATTGAACTTCATTGTACGGTTTTAATCACAATACTCGCATTTTAAAATCTATCAGATACAGGACAGTGACATTCCGTAATCAATAAGTCATAAGTATATATAACAGAATTTAGTTTTTCTTTTACATTTGTGTGAGTAATGATTGGTAAATGTTTTGAAAACTCCATATTGATTCTGTCATACAAAGTCATCGTGGACCGTTATGGTTACTTCATCTTTACCAACTCCATATATGCTGTTTCTTACGCAACTCCATGTATGCTGCTACTTACGCAACTCCATGTATGCGGTTTTTTACGCAACTCCATGAATCCTGTTTCTTACGCAACTCCATGTATGCTCTTTCTTACGCAACTCCATGTATGCTGTTACTTACGCAACTCCATGTATGCTGTTTCTTACGCAACTCCATGTATGCTGCTACTTACATAACTCCATGTATGCTGTTACGCAAAGCCATGAATGATGTTACTTACGCAACGCCATGTATGCCGTTTCTTACGCAACTCTATGTATGCTGTTACTTACGCAACTACATGTATACTCTTTCTTACGCAACTCCATGTATGCTCTTATTTGCGCAACTCAGTGTATGCAGTTTCTTACGCAACTCCATGTATGCTCTTATTTGCGCAACTCCATGTATGCTGTTTCTTACGCAACTCTATGTATGCTGTTTCTTACGCATGCAGACTTCGGGAGACTGGGGCCTTCTTACTCCTCTTTTTGCCCACCAAGTTTTTTTTGTTAGATCTTAAATTACGTTTGACTTCCTATATATTTAAAATAACAGATATTCTTATTTTATACAATACCATTGATAGTTTTGATTTGTTTGTAAATGCTTTGTTTCAAATTTAATTTATAATTATTTTATGTAAATTACAAATAAGTGAACGTTTTAATCTGAGAAAAGGATTTGTATATTTTTCTCGACTTTTTGCTTGATTACACATACATATCGTTAGCTTCATAAGCATAAGTGCATAACTCATATTTTCCTCAAAATTAGATATCTACATAATTGAGGTCCCTGTCACTGCAACGTCACCCTGCATTATTGCCTATGTCATATAGTCAATAAGAACGCTCGTTACAGCCCATAATCAATATCTACCTAAATC
>JAULBS010135087.1:0-13132 GCA_032355785.1 Symmetromphalus regularis | reverse complement strand
ATCCATCCATCCATCCATCCATCCATCCATCCATCCATCCATCCATCCATCCATCCATCCATCCATCCATCCATGACGTCCAACCAGTAGGTGTATGTTTCTTAATGAAGTTATTTTGCAGTTCAACAATGGATGTTTTATCAAACTTAACGACTAAACTTAACATGCTTAAAACTATATGTCCACAGTAGATGGAGACCATGAGGGTACAATTCATTTTATCTTGGTGTGAGGTATCATACAACTAAGCTAAAACGTCGCACCTGTATCTTGTCTATATTGGAGATTTTGTTTCTTTATTAAATTTAAGACATCTAAAAAATTTTTTTTTACATGAAATGATCGCATTATCATATCTATAAATCATAAAACTCATTTTAGCTGGTTTGTTTTTGTTTGGGATAAAACCATTCATATGTATCAAATACAGCCCCTGGACAACCGCTATAAATATTTATGTCTGAAGTTTAGTACGGCACTTATTACTTTGTCGTTCAGTAGAAAAGCGCTCACTTGTCTAAATATTGCAGTTAAGTTAAAATAAATGTATATAATCCAATGGAAATTGTTCAAATCGCTCGCAAGCACCAGTGAAAAAAATCCCGAAACATTATTAAACACAACAGCAATTCTGTCGTATGGATTTGATAGCTGAATTTATTGCACCAGATGAGATTAAATAACAAATGCACCGGTGAGATTATCAATAAAATCAAACCACTGTTCTCTGGACCTATTTATTGTTGTAATAAAATCATTGCGAAGGATTAACGGGATTCTGTCATGGATTATTTGTGCCAGATTTATAGCTACTGTTGTGCATTTGTCATTACGTGAATAAAACAAGATGTTTTCTTCATTTTAATATAGGTTAACAGAACATGTATATATTTACTAAAATTCACCCGAAAAGAAAACATTTTTATGTCTTTTATGCTGAATATATTATTATAAATTAATTTATATGACAATTTGGTTGAAAAAAATAATTTAATTATTTTTTAAAAGGAAAATAAAAAATGTATAATAATTTATTTGTATTCGGTAGTTTTCAATAATTATTGTACTCAAATGTTTATCGACCTGTTCCAGCCTAAGTCGTTGGATGTGTGCCTTTAGTCTGTAATTCTAAGGATGAGTACTTAATGTTTTCTTTAAGTTTCTATGTTGGGTCAGAGGAATAACTACTCTCTATTGTGGAACTGCAAATGTAGTGACATGCCCTTTTTGTCATGTAAGCTGGTGTTTGAACTGAGACTTCTGATTGGGTTCTTTTGTAAGTTTGTCTTATTTTTTAATTCCATTAAGGCCACAGTGATAAGGAATCCACTGCATTGAGATTGTGTTGTTTGTGCAGGCGCGGATCCAGGATTTCAGAAAGATGGGGTCCAAATGTGATGGTTGAATAGAACTGGGGGGAAATGGTTAATTTCCACTCGGAAAAAAAATATATATAAGAAGAAGAAATTCTAGAAAAGTGAAGGTCCGGCCCACTGGACCCCTCTGGATCCGCTACTGTTGTGTTGAGACCTTTTGGTCATCGTGGATAGTTTGCAGTACTATCTCCAGTCACAAAGGAACACAACATTTCGGTTATGAACTGTTCACAAGGAATTTAACAGCTTCCCGAATGGCAAACTGTTCAGCCCTGAAGCTTGTTGAGAGCTCCAGTTGGCGCTGATAGTTCTGTAAGCCAGTCTTCAAACCTGATGTGTACTTCTCCTCAAGCAGCGTCTGCCATTTTTTTTCTTAATTCGGAGTTTTAAGTGTTGCATTTCTCTGTACGGTTTCTGTGTGAGGAACTCATGACAACCTTTTGTCACACTTTTTTACATCGGTGTTTCTTCATTTGGAAGACTGTTGTTTTTAAGGGTTGGCTGGTAATTTCCTGAGGCATTTGACAAGGAGAAGAGTGTGGATACCGTTTTTTTCTTATTTATGTTGACTACCCATTATTTATTATTTATTTATTTATTTGTTGTTGTCATTATTATTATTATTTGGGTTTTCACTTTACCAATGGTACCTGTACCATTTTTGGTACCATGGGCGTAAATCCCGGGGGTGACGGGGGTGATCACGTCCCCCCCAACTTTTAGGACGGGAGGGGGGACGCCTATATAATTACCCCCAAACTTTTTGCTTAGAAAAACTGAAAATTTCAGTGAAATTAAAATTAAATGTCTAAATAATAATTTTTACCAGTATTTTTCTTTATTGTATCAATGTAACACTTTAAACCATGTCGTCTTAGAGCAAATATACCGAAGTACACAAGTTGTTTATAATGGTGGGGGGATGGGGCAGAGCTGCGGGATGGTCCGTCCCCCCACATTTTGGACAAGGGTATGTTCTGTCCCCCCACTTTTAGGAACGGATTTTCGCACTTGTTTGGTACTATTTTTGCCTGTGTCATTCATAGCGAATAATCAACTTTTTATTTACATGTGTAAGGTGTGCACATGAACCACCATCCCAGTATTCGTCCATGTCGTGTATTTGCATCATTAACACTGGCTGTGTAACCCCCATTCCCACCAACTTAGCAGAGAAGTCTCTGGATCCACCCCTATATCCTTACCTCCACTCACATAATTACTGAACGGCCCTTTGAATAAACATTTTATGGACATTATAATGATTGTAGACCACGGGTCAATAAGATAAACACTCAAGATTTAGATAATCAAAAATAGTTTTATCTAACCCGTCATGCACTGAACCAGAACTGCTGGCCACAAAGGGCAGGTGCATGTCCAGGACATTCTTTATGACTGACACGAGTCCTTGACCATTAACATAACTAGCCAGTAAATGACAGTGGACAGTTTATTTCCATTCGGGTGGAAGACTTCGACCGTGGTTTCTTTAGCAGCCTACACTACAGATCATTTGTCGAGAAGTCATTTCGACGATATCAGTTTGTCGAATAAAACAAACTTTTCTATTGGGGTATATCGTGTGACAATATTTGTTTTCTATTGGGGTATAGAGCACGACAATATTAGTTTGTCGTATAAATCAATAGACTTCTATGAGGTATAGTGTACGACAGAGTGAGTTCGCGGTACAGATCAAACGTATTTCTCCTGGGGCTACAGTAGTATGCCTCTTACGATTAACAGAATACCCAAACACTCCAGGGACACATTTCAATGGATGGACTTTGATAGCTTAACAGGTTAAGCAAAGACAATAACGTAAAGAAAGGATGGGACATTGTATTATATAAGAATACTTTTAAAAGTGAGATAATAATCAGCCAATCGTAGTCAAGGTGTGGCTGCTCCAAGGCGTCCACGGGAAATATTCTTTCTTCGATAGGTTACTGCCTATTTGCTAGAATTGTTTGAGACTGTTTTGTGTTATTATTATTATTGTTATTATTATTATTGTTATTATTATTGTTGTTATTATTATTATTAGTATTGTTATTGTTATTATTACTATTATTTTAAATTGTTGTCTGTTCAAACTCTTCCGTTTACACACTTGGTCTGAAGAAGTACACTCTAAATTAAAAATGACCTACTCCCTAAACAAATTCCTGGGACAGCACATTTCAACTCCTGTCACAGGATATTATGTTACTACTTACTGAAGATCCACATTTGTCAGTAAGAACCCTCTCTTTCTCTTGAAATTTTAGTTACGAGTTTTTAATTTTAAATTGACTTTAGTATAATATGTTTAGATATACTAGTGGGAAAAACACGGTAAAACATTCATATGAGGTCCACTTTTTTGCTAAACAAGATAGATGTTAACTACTAGCGGTCCACATTTCTGAATAAAACACACTCATTACCTTCTGTAGGCCTAATTGTAAGTACTTGTCTGCTTTTTAACACTGGAATTTTGTTATAAAATAAGTTCAGATATAAGTTAACACACCAATGTAATCTTAAACACGGAAACAAACCACCTGCATTTTCCAAGAATTAGATAGATTTTAAATTTTAGAAGACCACATGTCTCAACTAACGACTTGTTGACCTGTAGAATCGTGAGCTATTTTTCACATGACATTTCTGTATTTAAAACATGTCCAGGTATGTTATCAGATCAGCCAAAACATTGAAAAACCCATAATATATATATATATAATACATTATATAAAAATCTAACATCATTATTATAATGTATCAGGTATCTTTTTCCCATCGTGATAAGTTGGAGATCCACATTTCTCAATAAATTGTATGCATTTCTGGAATCCCGATAACTGGCCAGTTATTTTTACTAAAACTTTAGTTATATATTGAGGTATAAGCGAACATACCATCAATACCTCGAAGCGTAACGAGTCACGTGGCATTTTGTTCCGTGCTCCACTGCTCATGATAGACTTTCTGTATGTAGTCTACATTCATTGCCACTTTCTTTAGTCTCCCAACAAAGGGAGAGCATCACGCTACGATGCATAGCGTGACAAACTGGATCTAAAAGTGGGGAACGACCTTTAGTCGTGTTAGTGGGGTTGTCTTCTGAGTGGAGTCAATCTGACCCTGTGAAGCTTGACGTTCCATTATTTCATGAAAAGAATACGCCATGTTAAAGCAGTAAAGGAGAAGAGAACAGTTGGGGTCTGGTTTTGAAGAATAAATTCGATCATGTACACAAAGTTATGGTGACATTACTCATGTAAGTTTGTGTCACTAAATACTGACTAGTGAGTCTCAATGGTAGCACATCCAACTCTCAAGCTGAAGACAGTCGGAGGTTGGCTGACGTTTGACTACGTGTCAAAATGTCCTAATATTTTGCCACCAAATAGCCGATGACTACTAAATCAATGTGCTCTAGTAGTTGTAGTGTTGTTAAACAAAACAAAACAAAAATTAAATACTGACTGAAGGAACACCGTAAACACACTAAATCTAATACAGACTGCTTTTCTGTTACTAAATATATCCATATATAAATATGATATAGACGATTTAAACCTGTTCTAATCTGACTAAATAACAGCAGGGGCGTGTGCAGAAATAACTATTTGCAGATTAGGGTGGGGTTGAGATTGTGGTGGACTAACTGAGCCATTAACTAAAATGATATCTTATTTTACCTTACCTTACACTGTACATTTTTTAAATATGAGTTATATTTCTGATAGGTGTCACAAGTTTAGGCAAAGAAACGCATTTTTTTCTAGATCTCATGATATAAGCACTGCTTTGAAAGTGATTCATGAGTGCAAACTATCACAGATTTTCCGAAACTCTCTTCACTCAGTGCTGATACAGTTATACAATAAACGATGAAGGGGTTTTTGATGGGAAAAGTACTGAATGAAGCGTTGTAGGATTTAAGTTTGTTTTTAAATACAGTAAATATTCGTTATCTCGACCTCTGTAATCTCGAGTACACTGTCTTATGAGAAATGCTGATTTGTTGAATAATGATATATAAAAGAATAATAAGATTTTAAAGTGTTGTTCAGCAGAAACAAATATCAACAAGAATCGGAAGTTTCTATAATATCAACAAGAATCGGTAGTTTCTATAATATATTAATTTATGTTTTGTATAATCTCAAAATAAGGTCAGCGTCAGAATAATGTAGTGTCAGACTTCATTTTAGTAACTATCGTAAAATTGAAAATATCTACAATTATGAATACATGTACAACGTTATTAAATCTTTCAACTCCCTGACTATAAAATATATTTTTAATAAGCTGTGACCCTCACTTTTCATTCAGTCGTGCACTTAATGTACTATTTATTTCTATTTGTTAACCGTCACGACCACAGGCTGTAATTTTGTATTCAAACACTGCTTGGTGGTTACTAATTTAACAGACAATAAGTGACCGCTGGCCTCTCGATCGAGTGTAAGCTTTCATGGTATTGTTCCCGCTCCTTCTCGTGGTCAGAAGTTCTCTGGACAAGAAAGACAATGCAGATGGGTTACACAGGTGCATTGGAAGGAACATGTTTACTTGTACCTGTGTCTGGGAGAGATCTAGCCTTGCTAGTGACGGATGTTTAAAGAGGGAATGTGGCAAAACAAAAAAAGACAATGTAACACCAACATTGGCATAGCCAGGATTATATATTGGGGTGGAGGACTACACAGAAAGCACTAATATAATTACAAACATGCAAAGGTAAAAGGAGGTGAAAGGGGGGGGAATGTAAATGAGGGTCATGTGCCCATGCAAACTACACCCACCACCACCCCGGCGACACCAATGAATGCTTAACATTTGGAATTTAAAGTTGATTCATCCTTCACAGCCGACATCGGTCGGCGAGTAGTCGTTTCCTATGTAATCTTAGGTATTTCCGTGTGAGATAGACAATGAAATAGAAATAGGCTTTCGTTCTGGAATCAAGATTTAGATACTTAGAGTTAATGAAGTCTGCCATCAGTGGGGTAGAATACGTTCGCCTGTTGATATATATAGAAAGCTTTTCAAATTATACAGTACAATAATATTCATTGTATACCATTTATTTTACCTATTATGGCCTCTACACACACATACGACCAAACACACAGCAGACATACGAAAATGAATATAAGGGTAGGGCACATCGCAAACGTGATTATTTCAGAAAACTGTTAAAACACGCTAACCGTGAGTAAAAATACTTAGTTCCCCCATGGCGAGAAGAGGGTGTAAAATCAAGCTAAACACGATTTTAGATAACACTTAGTTAAAAGCCTGTGACATTTTAGATGGACGGCTCAAAAGGAAAACAAAAGAATAAGGAATGGGCATCACACTGTTTAATAAAGTGGAACCATTTTTGTTGTTGATATTTTGAACGTTTAATATCCAATCTGTGTTCTTAGAGTGTGTGTGACCCCCACCCGCAGCCCACCCCCTCTAAAAACCACGTCGGTGCACAGCTGGAAGAGACGAGACGGGTTACATCTAGTCAAGAAGAACCTTATAGTTTACAGATCACAAGTAACAAGATCAGTCTGAGCATAAACGTATCCTGTTTCACCAGTGATATTTCTCATAAAATACAAACAGCGGATAGATTAAATAATATTGTTTGATGAATATACGATACTGTAACGTCACCTATGATAGGTCAGTCTATAAATAGACAGAAACAATGAAACGCAACAAGAAACCAGGAAGTCTTTAAAATTGTATGTCAAATAAATGTATTATTGTCAGTAAATGCATGCCCTTTCATGTTTGCACGATTCAGTGCTTATGCCTGCATATATAAATATGCGTGAATAAGATTATTAGGCTTACATAGTTTATGCCTGAATAAACAACGAATTGTAAAGCAAAACGACTGCTGTAAGTGGAATAAGAAAAGAGACAAACGAATAATACACTTCCCTTATAACCTCCAAGTACAATTAATGTAAATGAGGCACAAGAAATGGACTGCGTGTACATCTATTCGTGCGTTTTTTTCTTTTATATAGGTATTGTTGTAAAAAGACATGATTATAATACAACTGACACGTGAAACCATACCGTACTTCCTCCCCCACCCTCCATACACCACGACAATGAATTATTTAGATCTGCCTCTAATGGTGATATATATATGTATAAGACCATGGATCATCTAAGTCGTCCCCTAATGATGTTGCTCAAATGTAGACAACTAAGAGTCATCCAGATATGCCCCTAATGATGGTACCTATATGTAGACGTAAGGGTGTGTCAACAATATTGAACAACGCGTAAATACATAACAATAATTATGTGTTCGCAAATTAGATATGAAAGTAAACATTCATGCATACTTATAATAAAGATATCAGCACACACCCAAGTCTTTTGAATTACACAGAAAGTGCGAATATTATAAGGTCGAACACGCTAACAATCATTTGCGTTCAGGATTGACTTGCTTACGCGGGCACAACGTAGTGAGTTCACTGGTTATAAACCTTCTCATTGGGTTTAACATGAAGCGCATGGTCGAAAGATTTCTGAACACGGATCATTAGGATTTTACAAGCATTGTCTTGATTGGTCGAATTAAAATTCAGTAGCTTGTGAATGTTAAAGAATTATTTATATATCTCAAAGAAACAATAGCTATTTTTAAGATCTGAAGTTAATGAGATTTAAGGGTGGGTTAAGTCGGTGGTGAACAACACTTTTAAAAATTAGATCTTCATTTTTGAGGGAAGTGAGAGCAACTACTTCCGTGCACCTCCGTCATTTCAGTCTGAGTGGACAGCTCCCCAAAATCGCACTTGTAATTTATTCGTGTATGTGTGTCTCTGTCTGTTTGTGTGTGTCTCTGTGTGTGTGTCTGTCTGTGTCTGTGTGTCTCTGTGTGTGTATATGTGTTTGTGGTGTGTGTCTGTGTGTGTATGTGTATATCTGTGTATATGTGTTTGTGGTGTGTGTCTGTGTGTGTGTATGTGTGTGTGTGTATCTGTGTGTGTGTCTATGTATGTGTGTATCTGTATGTGTGTATCTATATGTGTGTGTTTCTGTCTGTGTGTGTGTGTCCGTGTCTCTCTCGCTGTGTGTATGTACGTGTGTATGTGTGTGTGTCTGTGTGTGTGTGTGAATGTCTGTGTGTATGTCTCTCTCGCTGTGTGTGTATGTGCGCGCGCGTGTCTTTCTGTGTGTGTGTGTGTATGTGTGGTGTGTCTGTCTCGCTGTGTGTTGTCTCTCTCGCTATGTGTGTGTGTGTGTCTGTCTGTGTTTCTGTATGTCTGTCTGTGTGTGTGTGTGTGTGTGTGTGTGTGTGTGTGTGTGTGTGTGTGTGTGTGTGTGTGTGTGTGTGTGTGTAGGGGCGTTTATACTTTTACACATATACTTAAATCTCATTAACTTATGTTTTTATTCTTTGTTGAATTATTCACCGCCAAATGGGAGCAGCCACCCCCCTACCCCGCATATGAATTTCGTTCCAACGTCCCTGTGTGTGTGAATGTGTGTGTGTTTGTGTGCGTGTGTGTTTATGTCTGTGTGTGTGTGTGTGTGTGTGTGGATGTGTGGATGGGAGGATGGGTGTCTGTGTGCATCGTTGATGGTAGACTATTATATTAATTGTTTAGAGCTTTCAATATTAAATTACATAAGTACTAATCAATGTTTTAATATAGAGTAAAATGCAATTCCAACTTCCTCCTAAACATGTTGATGAGAGCGTTCTCTTGTGTTTTTCAAAAATAAAGATTTGGTTTTAATACGTATTTGTATTGCACAAAACTAAATACAAAACGTAGAAAAAAATCCTATTTGCTATCGATTAGTTATCGAAAAATCATCATAATAAAAATGCAGACGCTTGCGTATGAAGTTACATAACAGGAAATTAAGTTGATTTGTTGGCAGGCAGGTATCGGATAAATAGCCAGTATATCATGACTAAACAATTTGCTAAGGATAATTTAGAAATTTATATTATAAAGTCGCTGTAAGTTTTCTCTGTCGTGTGTTTTCCGCTCTATTTCTCGCGACCATTATACAAGTTAACAACCAGCCTGACTACCCGTCGTAAATAAAATTCCATTCGATGGGCGTTGTCTGAAACTTTTCACGTTGACTGTTTTTGAATTTATTGATTTTTTATTCGATCGTGGTTTTAATAAAAGAATGAAACAAACAGTTATAGTGATCAAGTTTCTTTGAATTGTTTCATAAAGTAGACTGATTTTATGATAAAAACTTTTGTTTTAAAATACATTGATATGGATAAGTTATAGTTAAAGATACATCGTTTAAAAAAATATTCTTTCGTAGTTGTAAAGAATAAAAATATTTCGAAAGAAAATCTGGGTTGAAAGATTAGGAAAGGACAAAGTAGTAAGCAATGAACAAAGTGGGTTTTTTTTTGAGGTACACAACAAAACATAATTCGATAATCTGCAACAAAATTGTCTAATAGAAAAGTTTGTTAAACATCACCCTATCACGTTTTTCTATTTATCTGCTATTATCTGTCACATATACACTATAATCTAATATAATTATGATCTACAGAAGAATGCTTTCATTATTACAGGGTTTTTTAAAATGAGCTATTAAGGTCTTTTTGTGCACATTCCTACATACAAACAGCAGTTCATTCATAACCATAATTATGTTTGAAAAAAGAAATGAAAAGAAAGGAAAAAAACAGTGTTCATTATGTCGCACTGTTTGGTTCGTCCCATATTAATTTTATTGTTCAGAATTAAATGTCACCAATATATCATTCAGAACCAACAGTCGGTGTCAAACAGACACACAGATGAAAAACTATCTCACAATGTATTGTATATATATATATAAGGACGGGTCCAATGGAACACAGGCGCATTCAAACATTTTGAAAATGTATCGAAATATATTACTCAGATGTTTAATATTGGAAAAGGTTCCAAAGTTAGTTATTACCAAATTATAATGGAAAAATACAGGTTGGGGACTAAAGGGGTCCGGTCCCCCCAGACACCATGGATTCACCTATGGGGAATAATGGTTGCACATGCCTGACCTTTTTAGAAATCGACCATTACATCTCATATGAATTTGCATATTCCGGCATGACATAATAAGTACTGACTGTCTGTCCCACATCGGATCGATCCTTCTCAGTAAACTCATTTGCAGTTTGAGCTATTTTCCATTCCAACCAGTGGTCCACAACTGGTTCATCAAATTCCATGATATGTGCTGTCCTGTCTGTGGGAAAGTGCATATAAAAGATCCCTTGCTGCTTATCGGAAAGAGAAGCCTATGTGGCAGTAGTGGCTTTCCTATAAAGAAATATGCCAGAAAGACCATGTTTGATGTCCAATAGCTGATAATAAGATAAAAATCAATGTGCTCTAGAGGGGTCGTTAAATAAAACAATACTCCGGTAGTGGTTTCTCTAGATCCGCCCCTGGTATATATTAACATATTTATACCTACTTGTCATATATATGGTCTTCCTGCATAGTAATCGTCCTCCGTGAATACAGTGTCTCTTTAGTAAATGCCGGTCGTCTTTCCGTGCGTAATTTATCATTCAAAACTCTCATTTAAAAAACTATCTTTTTCATCAAGGCGGACGTGAAGGAATTCTGGAATTTGATAATCCACGTGATGGGCTATATATCCTACTAATCGCATTGTCATGCTGTGGTAAGATACTTCATTAACATATAAAATATATCCCACAGGCGGATCCAAACCCCCTCAACCACCATTTTTGTTTCATTTTCCCCATTATATTTAAGTTAGTATCGATCTCCTCACTTAAAAAATCGTGAGTTCGCCACTGCAATCTAATCCAGATATCTTATGGCTTATAAATAACTTAAATAAGAAAGTGGATGTAGCTGAATTGTAGAGGGTCCAAGGTGTGAAGGGGACGTCGGATAATAAAGAGTAGCCTATGTGCACTGGTGTAGCGAGGCTGAGAGCATTGAGGCTATTTCACCACGATCACACCGTTTCACCACCACTACCTTCTATTATGTTACTTTCTTTCAAGCCTATTAGTATTTTTGGTGCAGCTGTCCCACAATATAAAATGTCTCCCCCCCCCATTCTGTTTATGCTCATGCCTACGTTATACATGTGAGCTTTGTAGCCAACGTACTTGAACACTGTTCTCATAAACACACATTTAAAAATACGCTAACATATTTGTAAATATGTCCCACGGTAGTGACTGCAATATCAGGTTAGCTGTCTGTAATGTTTAAAACGGCTTTGTCGTGCTAACAACGCTTACGGCTACGTACAAACAGAAAGCTTATAGTGCAATGACTAACTTACACATGGACGTAAATCCCGGGGGATGGGGGGGGGGGGAACACGTCCCCCACGTTTGGGACAGGGGGACGCCTATGTAATTATCCCCCCACTTTTTGGTTCGAAAAACTGAAATTAAAATGCTTAATAATAATCTTTACTAGTATTTCTTTTTATTGTGTCATTGTAACACTTAACAATGTTGTCTTAGCGCAAATATAGTCATACTGAAGTATATAAGGGGTCTATAATTGCGTCAAGCCAAGGGGGTGGGGACGGGAAGACGGTTGGATGGTCCGTCCCCCCACGTTTGGGATGGTGTTCCGTCCCCCCCTCTACTTTCAGGAACGGATTTTCGCCCTTGAACTTACATTTAAATGCATTTTGAAAATTATAATTCATGCTAAAGGACTGATTTCAGTACTACAGACATATAGTTTGGAACATCACATATGATTGGAACATTGTAATTATCATAGAAATATAGTAGTGCGTGATGAAATTGGAATAATGATGTGACACGCCATGATATAGATGATATGGTCGAAGCATGCCCGGATAGGTACCAAGTGTAGAGCTTGTGTAATTTAGGTTTATGATTAAAGCATTCATTGATAAGAGGTAAAATACCTTTCTGGGCGTAGCTAGAGAGCGAAAAATGCTGATGCAAAGCCAGGCACTGGGAGCTGGGTAAATTTCAGACGAGGCAAGCGCCTCGTCTGCCTAATGCTGGCTACGCTAGAGCCTATGTTCTCTAACATTCATGAATCATTCGTTGCTTTCTCTCGACCAAACAATGATTAACAATTTAAGGGTAACATTTTACCGCTGATATAATGCGGCAACCAAATTGCAAAAATTCTATATATTGCTGCTCCACGTAGATTTAATTTCATACTTATTCATACTTTAATTGAAATATCCGTTATTTATTCTAAATATCCGTTATTTATTCTAAACATTAATGGCGGAACAAATAAAATATTGGAGGGGCATTCTGTAAGTTAAAGTATTTTGTATAATAAATACATGTATATAAAATGTTGGCAAATCAAAATTATTGGGTGTTAGGGTCCTAAATTCCACCCACTTCTGTCGCCTATGATCATGGATACTTTTAATATACAATTCATTATTATGTTTATAAAGTATTATTATAACTTTTGTCAGCTGTGTGTGTTGATGGTGACTCATGTTTTTTTTGTTTTGTTTTTTGATATTATGCAAATAAATTTCTTTCTTTCGTTGGATAAACGTTAGACATACGACCACAATCCGATCACAACTCAAAACAACGTGAGGAAAACAATTGTGGTGCAAAGGTAACCTGCTACTGACTGCAGAATTCATGCATACGAACACAATCCGATCACAACCCAAAACAACGTGAGGAAAACAATTGTGGTGCAAAGGTAACCTGCTACTGACTGCAGAATTCATGCATACGAACACAA
>JAULBS010135076.1:0-13132 GCA_032355785.1 Symmetromphalus regularis | reverse complement strand
AGCACTGAATGATATCTGGTTAGTCAGTATGAAGACAGAAGACAATTCAGGATTAGCACTGAATGATATCTGGTTAGCCAGTATGAAGACAGAAGATAATTCAGGATTAGCACTGAATGATATCTGATTAGCCAATATGAAGACAGAAGATAATTCAGGATTAGCACTGAATGATATCTGGTTAGCCAGTATGAAGACAGAAGACAAGTCAAAATTGGGACAGGTCGATATCTTGTCAACTGAGCGAAGTTTTGCCAAATACATGAACTGTAAATATGATGAAACAGAATGTGTCTGAATGATATATTATTAAGACAGACATACAAAATGAGTACGTCATCAAGTATATTACGTATGAAACAAATGATAGATCGCTGCTATATCCTGGAGCAGAAGGAATATTAGCAAATAAAGTAAACTTTTCTTGGAATGCATGTCCGCATATCCACCAAACAGAGCTTTGTACCTTAAGTGGTTATTACCATTAACCCCCCCCCCCCCACATACACCCCCAGTAGCGGATGCAGGGGGTCAGGACCTACCCTTTTCTCGAATAATTTGTTTTGTTTTATCCTTTTCCGAGTGGAAGGACGTGAAAATTAACAATATTTCTCCATTTCTATTCACTCATCACTTTTGGACCCCCACCCCTTTTCAGAAATCCACATTAGGACCCCTCCTTTCAGAAATCCTGCATCCGTGCCTGCCCCTTGCCCATTATCCATCCCTCGTCAAATACTGATCATTCATACTCTTCCCAACAAAGACATATTGATAGACTTGTTAGCAACATAACTGCCCTATTAGAAATCTTACAAAATCTATACACTTAACAGCTGTCGTGAATAGCAGATTTCCTGTTGACACCCTGTAGAGAACCAGACGATATGTTTGTATTAGTTATAGGTACTGAAAAAACATATTTTATTTGACTGGGGGGGGGAGGTCATTCAGTTTCCTTTATATCAGTCTGTGGAGGATATTAAATATTGCTGTCACACAATTTAATAGGCACATTTAAAAAAAAGTTTATGTACAGTTTCATCGCAAAACGCTTTATCTTCATTTTTGACATTTTGAGAAAAATGTCATTTTTTGTGTGTGAAAATGTGACATTTGTGCATGACACTTATTGGTGTAGTGATACTGTAGTGATAGAGTTCTTTCACTAACTGAAGGAGAGACCACTCCCACTTTAACAGAACTTGTCTCCAGCAGCTGAGAATATAGTTTAAACACGACCAACATGTTTAATCAAATATCTCGTTTATCGTTTACTCTCATCAAAACTGGTTTTCCTATTAACACAGTTGAAAAACTTGTGGTTTAAATGAATGAAAAACAGAAGTCGTCGAAGTTGGTTGATAACTGATGTATTCAAATTGACATATATAAATACAGCAATGGGACTACAAAGGCGTGCGAACAGACGACTGTTCCTCCCCAGTCTGCTTGTGATATACAAAAATGACGAGAACTACAAAAGGCGTGCGAACAGTAATACTTGTTCTCCCTGAGTTCCCTGAGATATACAAACGTGATTTAAATAGAAAATATAATATACGTCACTAAATTAGAGATACAATTGTTGCCAACGCTTCAGGCATTATTGTTGAGCGAAATGCATTAAGTTAAGAGGATTACTAGACACAATCAAAACACTGACGTAATGGATAAGTGATTGACATAAAATATATACTAATTAATTGCTTAAGTGGCAATTAATACATGCCAAGCTAGTCGCAACCAGTCTGTGAAACACAATGTTAATTAAAAGTTTTGTTTGTAATGTGTTGCACTGCGACAATATGTACAAACGCGTGTGTTTCACGTGCACGTGCTAGATAGTATCATGTACAAAGATACGGAAAATAGTCGTTACATTCCGTTATTTTCCGTAATTTGTGTTACTCTCTAAAAATAGAATTGACTAGGAGTTTTAACCCATATTTAACCAACTCGTTTGATTAGCTCAGTAGGATAAAGAGCTGTTTCACGGTTCAAGTCTTTATAAGGCTATTTATTTTAGTTTGTCTTTGATTTCTATGTACAAGTATTTCTATGTGTTGTCACATTGATGTTACAGTAATATAATGTTAAGTAAGTAAATTTAATGTCTGTATGTCAAAAGTAGTGCCAGATATTCATACACTTGTAACTTTAAAGTGTAGATGTGTCTGTGAATACACCGACACTTTAAACAAAAGAAACCATGACAACAAGGACGGCAGTGGGGTATAATTGTGCGATATTTTTAAATGCTATACATTTTACCACACATGTTTTTGGAGGACTGTCACCGTGTGTAACTATGTGACTGCCCCTTTAATTACGTAGCCACAATCTGGAGTCATGTGCACCACTTTTGATATCAAGTCATGGACAATAATTATCGTAATTATTCCACAATAGGGGATCAACCCAACGACTAACTGCACACTACTTAGGTGGATTTCCAGTTACTGCACTCTTGTTTCACACACATCAATGAGGGAATTGTTATTATTATTATTATAGTTATTGTTATTCTTCTTCTTATTATTGTTATTGTTATTATTGCTATTATTCTTATAGTTATTATTATTATCATTATTATTATTGTTGTTACTATTATTATTAGTATTATTATTATTATTATTAAGGCGATACTGTCACGAACAAATTTATATAACGTGCCGACTGAAAAATGCGATGTGATTAGGTTGATTGATTGAAACATATTTTATTGTTTTTAAAAACAAATGGATTAGACACAAGTTTTCCATCTTACTAAGCCTTCTCCATAATATATACATCATAGACGACAATAAAGTGTTACATTTATACAATATAAAATATGAAAAAAAAGAGAAAAAAATGAATGTTTATGAAAGAAAGAAAGAAAGAAAGAAAGAAAGAAAGAAAAGAAAGGTGATAAGATACATGCACAGAGTTGGCAGATACAGTTAATTAAACCCCTCTACTGGACCCACGTGGACAAACCATCCCATAAATCTAACAACCCAACACTTAGCTTTTAACAAGACTGAACACGAGTATTGGCATATTTTGATGATCTTGTTTGCTGTTTCCTTAGATCAACGCGTCTTACCAGATATTCTCTCTGTTATTAGCACCATCACATATCGATAGTCCCCCAACACCGCCAGCATGTCCCTCTATTGCTGATCAGCTCGTGTTTAATACGGTTAACAACCATTTATAAAGAGGGAGAAAAACAAGAAATGTTCTTCAGTCGCAGATACGACGTGAGATAAGTTGTAGGATCGATTCACCCCTCTCCACCTCCTTCCTCTCTGTTAAACCAGATCCAACAATATTTTTTTACAAATGATGAGAGGAATAGTCTAGGAAGTATTACTACTACCACAACCACCACCACAACAACAACAACTACTACTACTACTTATACTACTACTACTACTACTTATACTACTACTACTACTTATACTACTACTACTACTTTCTACTACTACACCAACATCTACTACTACTACTACTACTCTTTCTACTAATATACCAACTTCTACTACTACTACTACTCTTTCTACTACTATGTCAACTTCTTCTACTACTACTACTACGACGACGACGCCGACGAAAATGACGACGACTACCACTACTACTACTATCACCACCACCACCATTGCCATTACCATTACCATTACCATTACTACTACTACTACATTATTATTATTATTACTATTTTTACTATCAACATTTTTCTTAAATTTCTCATTATTATTTAGTAGTAGCCATATTGATATTATTATTATTATATATATATATATTTTTTGTATTTCTTGTAAAAAAAAAATGTTTGCCTGTATTGTTATAATGTGACAACATCTGAAGGTGAAGTTTTAATGAAGGTGACCTTAAAACTGAGGCGTGACTTGTTGTTATTAGCCAAAGATCACAGCAGCCTATGACCGCGTAATTTACAATTTAATACGTTTAGTAGTTCAAACTTCATGAGAAGAACCAATTAATATTTTTATAACATCAGTGCTAAGGTTACATATGACCTTGTTTTTGAAGACACCAATTAGCACGTAGAACAAAGTGTTTACGGAATAGATACCGAACACAGAAGTATCTCAATGTGCACTAACACCAGGAATCGTGAATGCACATATTCGTTATAGAAGACTAACGAAGAAAAATATTAATGATGGCTATTTACGAACCTAACGCAAATCGTAGTAGACACGCACTTTCCTTTTCTATACAGTCGCGTTATAGAACTAGCATCACCGCGTCCCAGACACCACAGAGTATAACAAATTAACAAACTCCAGGCAACCGCCACTTTTAATTAACCTTTCCTGATGATGTAGGTTAGTTTATGTCCATACGATGCCGAAATAGAACAACGATGTTTCCTTAGAGGTAAACTATTCAGTATCAAAATTACTGCATTTCGTTTTAATGAAGTTAAGAGGAAACGATGACCAGACACAGAAAAAAAAATATGTCGCGCATTTTTAAAGACGTAATCTCATAGTTACACAAGGAAGCAGCTCACCAAAAATATAGGTATTGAAAGATATGTGACCCAACCGCTCGAGATGAGTCGGATTGCTACAAGATCTCTCTCTCTCTATCTCTGTCTCTCTCTCTCTCTCTGTCTGTCTGTCTGTCTGTCTGTGTCTGTATGTCTGTATGTATGTATATCTGAATGTCTCTCTCTCTGTCTGTCTGTCTGTCTATCTGTCTATCTGTATGTCTGTCTGTCTGTCTGTCTGTCTGTCTGTATGTCTGTCTGTCTGTCTGTATGTCTGTATGTCTGTCTGTCTGTCTGTCTGTATGTCTGTATGTATGTATGTATGTCTGTCTGTCTGTCTGTCTGTATGTCTGTCTGTATGTCTGTCTGTCTGTATGTCTGTCTGTATGTATGTCTGTATGTTTGTATGTCTGTCTGTTTGTATGTCTGTATGTCTGTAGGTTTGTATGTCTGTCTGTCTGTCTGTCTGTCTGTCTGTCTGTCTGTCTGTATGTATGTATGTATGTATGTATGTATGTATGTCTGTCTGTCTGTCTGTCTGTCTGTCTGTCTGTCTGTCTGTCTGTCTGTCGGTCTGTCTGTCTGTCGGTCTGTCGGTCTGTCTGTCGGTCTCTCTCTCTGTATTAAAAAAAAAGACATTATGATGAACCTTGCTGCTGATCGAACAGAACATTCTTTGAGTGGCATTGTAATTCTTTAGTAGACCATGCGATAAATTACCAATGCCCGGTTAATTTATTTTTGGATTATAAATACTTGTTATAGAAATTACATTTGCTTTTATTGTTTTCAGTGTCTTATGTTACTGGAAATTACGTTTAAACAAATATCTTGCTATTTTCAATGATACAAAATTCAGTTTTGACATTTTCTCTTGACTACATGTTGAACTCCGGTGTAAACGTCTTGACCCATTTCCTTTCCTGTCCTAAAGATGTGCTTTATAATGTCTCGTACATTGCATCATGCAAAGCAAAACAAAAAGGAAAAAAAGGTAATGCGATCCGTTTGAAATGTGTAGTTTAGTGGTTTGGAATCCGTTGTCACTGAAAGATACTTCAAACATCGCTCACAGTGGCTGGGATTTTTTCTTCTTCTTTTTTCTCAATAGCCGACGATTCCTAATTAGATCAAATTGATTTCTGCGTCAATCCATCGGTCATTTTATTATTATATGGCAGACGTTCCACAAATGAGTCTTTTAAGAAAGATATCAATGTTAAAATTGTTTGGCTATTTACCGATAGCCTTTACATTTTTGCACAGTACAATAGTGGTATCGTTTTAAGCAATCTAGAAATTTAATTCATGTGATCCATGCTACAGAACGATACTTAGTGGTACACGCTCGGGCATATTGTTCAGTCTCTGTGGTCCAGTGGTAGAACATTAGACTCAAGATGATGACAGTGGTTCAAAACACGCTGGAGGCTAGCTCACACTTGACTATGTGTTAAAATAACCAAATGTTTGACATCCAATAGCCGATGATTAATAAATCAGTGTGCTCTAGTTACGTCGTTAAGACCCCACCCCACCCCGACCACCCACTCCCAAAAAAACAACATTAATAATAATTAATTAAAAATAAATAAAACCCGGGCAGACATACAGACGTGCATGTAAAGAGGGAGTTAAAACACAAAGACAAAACGGAAGGAGTTAAAAGGGCGTAAGCAGACAAGGCAGGAATTAGACATGGGTTGGATTGATAGATGTATTTAAAGAGACAGAAATAGAAATCAGATTGTTTAGACCTGTTCTTGCAATCACACCAATCTGTGCATATCGTCTGGAACCGAAATGTCCGCCATCTTGTTTTAGTGGAACAAACGGCCATGCATTCTTTATACCCGCCTAGCTGTTAACAGATGTGACTTGTCCAGTGCACTTGGGACGTGGTCCTCGTAGAGGTCTATCAACGTCGTGACGTCTGCGTGTTCGATACATCACTCCAACAACCACTGCTGCCGACATTCGCTGATTAAATTTGTACACTGCGCGCTATTTCCCTGGACAACTGAGAACACTTTTAACCCGCGTCTTGTAGTATTGCTGTTTTTGTCTCTACCATCGTGTGTCCGCGTCAAGTGCAATGGGTCGTTTGATCAATCCCCTTTATCGGGTTGTTTTTTTAGTTCCAGCCAGTAGAACATAACTGGTGTAACAAAGTCCGTATTATGTGCTGTTCTGACTGTGGTAATACGCATATAAATGATACTTTACCATGCACGAATGCAGGATTTCTGAAAGGGGGTGTCCAAATGAGATGGGTGAACAAGACTGGGGGAAAATGATTAATTTTCTCATCCTTCGACTCGGAAAATATATATATATTTTTAAAAATAATTATAAGAAATGGGGGATCCGGACCCCCTGGACCCCTCCCCTCTGGATCCGCTACTGCTTACTGCTAATCGGAAAAAAATTGCCTATGTAGCAATTGCGGGTTTCCTCTGAAGACAATGAGTCGCAAACTGTTTGAAACTTAATATCCGTTGAACAAACGATATTTTAGAGCGCTGCTAAACAATCCTTTCCTTTCTGCCTTGCGGAGCACGCACTCTGGGTTGGAGCCGATATTGAGCTTAAAATTCCCATTCCTCTACGTAGATTTGATCCCAGTACCTACCAGCCATCAATCCGATAGCTTAACCACTTCACTACCGGTGCCGGTAAAGATCGAGCTGACACAAAGAGGAGTTAAATACTAAGCCAACTTGTTTCTCTTGTTTTCTTTCTTTTTCTCCGCAGATCCAGTGCCCTTGACTAATGACATTGGGTCCGTAGCGAGCGTGCCCAACCCATATTGGATGTGGGCACGTATTCAAAAATACTTCAAGTCAATTCGCGAAGCAAAGCATCTTGACTGGTTTTCATTCAGTTTATCAGCACTTTTTGTCATTATTGTTAATATTTAAAGTAAATGTACTCTGACTAATTAAAGTTGGGTGGAGCATCGCGGACTGTTACAGTTTCACTGCACCCGATGCGCTATCCGTTGTGGCGATGACCAGATAGGCGAGTACTAAATGTTGAAATGGTTTGATCCGCACACTGCACACCACACCTAGAGCAAATTAATTAATATATCACAAAATGAGTCTGACAGTTAAATGAATGGTTAATTACTTTACGTAATATTTGACTGCAAATAAAATGTTAATGTTTATTTGTTTCTGGTCATATCACAATTAAACCTTTAGACCAAACCTGAGAAGGACATAAGTGTGAGATGCAGCGCGTTTTTGGGTGGATCACCTCGGTGAATTTACTTACCTACGTGAGTTTATAGGGAAAATATATAACTTAAAGTGCATTTTCAGTTTTCTGTCTTGGTCTTTGCAATACATAGTCGATGTTTATTTTTTGGTGCCGATGGGTGGGTGAGTAGGTCGTTAAACCAATATTCAATTAGTTATGTTCTTTGTAATACAATATTGTTGGACTATTACGAAGTTGTATGATACAATGCATGACTTTTCCATTTGATTAAAATAAAGATGTGACGTCACTGTATTGTCTAAATAACTGATTCAATAAATCTCCATTAGTAAATTATTACAGTGTCCTCATAACTAGTAAATACAGAGACATTTCATTTACATACTTAACATTATATTACTATAACATTATTGTGACAATACACAGAAATACATAGAAATCAATGACAAATAAAATAACTTATGAAGACTTGAACTGCCGTTCATCGATGCCGCCAACCAGATCTTTATCCGACTGTGCTAACCAAACCATTTGTTAAAATGTGGATTTAAACTTGTATGAATCCTTCTTTTTAGAGAATAACACACACTACGGAAAATAACGGAATTTAACGATATAATAGTACGTAGTCATGATTAGCACGTGCACCGGGACTCGAAATGGGAGCGTCTATATTCACAAATTTCACCACTTATATTCCAACTACACAAAAATAGTAAATTTTTAAGGATCGCAATTTAACAAACGCTTTTAAACACGTTTAAATGAGTGTAAACACTACATATATTGGTGAATTTTAAGTCGGGGACCGATCCTTGTAACTCTCCCTTCCTGAAAAGTAATGAGACTCGTTCCTAATGGGCCTCATCTCAATTATGTTTCAGGAAATCATTCCCTCAACGTAATTTATAACCGGCCTCCGTAGTGCAGTGGACTCGAGGTTGGTTGGTACTGAGATCAAATCTCAGTCTGGGCATGGGATATTTAATCTCGGTATCGACTCCAACCCAGAGTGAGTGATCCGCAAGGCTCAGTGGGTAGGTGTATGCCACTTACACCGACCAGTGGTCCACAACTGGTTTAACACAGGCCGTGGTTAGTGCATATAAAAGATCCCTTGCTGTTTATCGAAAAGCAGCGGGTGTTGTGTCTCCTACTAACATTGACCTCTGTTCTGGACATACAACACATGAACCCGAGTTGTGTGCACAGGACAGCGTGCTTGAACCTTAATTGGATATAAGCACGAAAATAAATACAACCAACCAACCAACGTAATTTATTTTTGAAAGCTTATTTTTTTTACAACGCTCATTGTGTTTCAACATCTGCTACCTACGTGCATGATTTGCAAGTTTTAAAATACTTTAGATCTCCAATCTCTTCTGTTTTGAAAGAAAAGCATATCGTTATGACATACATATGCTTAAATTGTCTTGAAGCTGAGAAAAGTAAATAACAAAACACTGACACAAAATGCAAACTCGATGAAAAATATAAACAAACATGCAAATAGAATATGTCTTCAAAAGCGTTTGCTTTCAACACTTAATAACAATGTACAAATAATATATTATTATTGGAATATACATGATATTAGAATTTTGACAAAGATAACTATTTTCTACAGTATCGCATAAGATGGTATGCTTTAACTGTTCAAGGGAGCAGCCATTGTGTGTTGTTGTACTGCGACTGATTTTATATTGTGTTTATATTGGCCAAATGTGTTATTAATATGTGTACTTTAACGTTAATGACCCCAGGGACACCTTATTCCATGCTTGGCTATTTTCATAATCAACTTATATCACCATCTGTCTCCAACTCGTTTGATTGTTTGAACCTTTCTGGATGTAAACACGATAAACAGATACATACAACTCGTTAGAATGGATAATTATCTATTAATTTCATTTTTTTAAATCTTAGATTATTGAAATTAAGTTTAATGATTTCTATCAAACGACGTGGATTAAAATTTGATTTTGAATTTTCCTTGTAATCAATGGATTCAATATAACATAACATTTTGGACTTGACCCCAACATTAGGCCTTGAGTCTGGACGCTAAAGTTTAATAATCGGTTGTTTCTAGCTTCAATTATCGTTTTATTTTTTAAAAGTCTTTATGACCTCCCAAACAGAACACCTGGAATTGCCCGCGGCAATCGGCAATGCCGTGATGATTGCCGGGGAGTTTTTCATTCTCCTCGTTACTTTTTTTGCTGCGGACTAATTTAGTTTCAAGGTTTATTTTTTCTTATTACATTCTATTAAAAATAAAGTATACCTTACGCTAACATTGCCGTGTATGGAAAATGCCGTGGACACTTTCTCCACAACATTTAATTTGCCGTGGACATTTTCTTAATTTCAGGGGTTGCAATCATGCACAAATGCAATATCACGAAAAAAAAAACCAGTTGTGCAGTTTTCGCTCATCGTGTTTTGACAAATAACGAAGGATCTTTATCATATAGCAATGATCTTTTATATCTATACATTAATCTGAGATTATTGTTCACTATTCGATGATACTGTCCAGTAGTTGTCCTGTTCTACTGCACTGTACTATTAGTAGGTTTACCCTAGTTTATTGATTGCCTTCACGCCTGTGTCAATGTGTATGTACTGTATAGCGTGTTGGGTTGGAACGACCTATCAACAACAAAAACACCCTCAGACCACCACATGCCCGATCCTGGTAATTAATTTACAGCCAGGCATCAGCACCGTACGAATATCGGCCGACTCCACACCGGCGGGGCAACCTGCAAGTGTTTTAATACAGCCCAGAGACATTTTGCGCTTTTTAGTTGCCTCAAATGACGTATGAGCTCGTTTTGCACTCGATTCTCGTATTCTCTGCTTACCTTTTTGCGCCGCACGTGGACGCAATCAATAATCGTCTGAGCAGGTAGGATATCATACGAAAGGTAGAATCAAACGGGTTGTTAGAGGCGTGAAAATATTTACAATCAACAGAAAGGTTTAATTGCAAATCCAGTAATCACACCAGATGATAGGTTTTCGCGGGCTTTTTTGGCTTCGCGACCATGTGGTCATCTTGGTGGTTTAACAATGTACGGCTCCGTCGAAATAGTCGTTTGCCACTCTTCCCAACGTTTCCTAGATAAAGTCATATAAATTAGTCACTTGAGAGAGAGGTAGAGCAGCGGAATGCTGCAGTAATAACGATATCGTGTGGATAATTATAGTTGAATGCTAACTGGGCCGTGCTTCTGTAAAGCTAAGTAGTAAAAACGCGGCGGTATACTAAACCTTCTAAAATAGATTGTATTTAATGTAGGTGTAGCTGATCCCAATGTTAAGAGCTTAGTTATCGTACGGATTGAAAAAAACCGGACGTTTCTACAGATAAACAGTAGTCGTACCACTTCAATCGGCCTTAGCTACCATAAAATTGTTCATAGGAAATACGGGACAAGTTTTGCAACTGATTTCATCGGATATATCACAGATGCCAAACTAACAGTTTTTTCCGTCAGTACATCCCGCGATGAATCTATAGAAGCAAAAGAAAATGTCTACGTGACAAGTGAAGAGAAGGTATCTTCATTTCATGAACTCCGAGTGATTATTTTTTTTCTCCAGGTATTTTTTCTCTCTATTCTCTTTGTGATGCTATTTTATAGCAATTGTTTCCACGTGTCATGGCCGGGTTGTACCGGTGTTGAAAAATTAATGACTCTCCTATCGAGAGAGCGAGCCAGCTAGCATTCGCTCCTTCTGATTGGAGAACTCCGAGCCGAGCATACAGTCATGTATGCTAGTTTACTCGGATCATACGCCAGGTCTATGATGGGTATGTCCAAGGTGAGCCTGTTTATAAATGGTCGAGTGGTTTAAATATGCCGATGACGTCACACGGAGGTTCGGACGGATGGATGTATAATAATGTGAGTGTTCTTGGAATTAATGGAACGCCGGCGACGCCACACCAAATATGACAGTTTACTTCATAAAACTAAAACATTATTTCAGAGTTCGTCATTTTGGTAAGGATATTGTGTGTTGTGCATGTGCTTAGTAGTTTGTGGTAGTGAGTAGTGAGTCTCATCACTATACGATTTAATCACTATTCTAAAATTACTCTCTAATACATATATATAATTATTTTAGGGTTCGTTATTTCGATACGAATAATGTTAACACATGCATGTATACTGCTAGTCAGAGTTTTTTTTTTTTTTCATATGTAATAATAGGTATAACGAAAGTACACCACTAGTTAAGATACATCATTTCAAATGTCCTAACTTGGGCAAAATATCGTGTTTATGCATGTATTTACTTGTTGTGTTTGTGTGTGTTGTCAGTTTGTGTCATGTTAAATGGATATGACAGTCAGACCGTAGTAAAGATAAAACGGTATTTCGTATTTCTACACTTTGCAGATAAGTTAATCGTCACGTGTTATAACGGGTACAAGGCGCGGATGCAGGATTTCTGAAAGGGGTGGGGGGTCCAGTTGTGATGGGTGAATAAGACCGGGTGAAAATGATTAATGTTCACATCCTTACACTTGGAAAATATATGTAAAAACTAAATTCTAGAAAAGGTGTGAGTCCGGACCCCTCTTGAGCCCTCCTCTGGATCCGTTACTGGGCACGGACACAGTAACACATTATTTCTCGCATGTAATCCACGTGCATGCACAGAATACAGTGTTTATGTCAGGCGTTAATATGAGTATTGCAGAAGTAAAACTAAGACAATTTTTCAGTCCCTAATTGTGTTAAGTATAATATAATCCGGGCCCGAGGAATGCATTTGAAAGTGGGGAGTGGGGGGAGGGCACTGAAAAGTAGGAGAATGAAGGGCAGCAGCGTTCCTGCAGGAACCCTCTCATACTTCGAAAACTCTCCGGATTTCGGCCACTTTATCCGGATTTCGGCCACTTTATCTTGTCACCGACCTGAAATATTTTTATCTAGCAAAGAAACCTTTTTTTAGTGTTTCTATTAGTTGTCCCACAAAACGTGTGGGGGATGGGAATTGTGGATGAGCATACCTCCCGCCCCCCCCCCCCTACTCCGCGGTGCCTGATAATGCACATGTATATTTATTGTATACAGTCATTGTTTTTGTAATAATGTTGTAGTGCATGCTTGTATAGATATACTTGCTTAGTGCACATTTATACATGTATAATATTATAGCTTATTCAATCACTGATTCTGCCAAATAGTAAGCGTTAAAAAGAAATAATTATTTAATATTTTTGGGCTACCTTTGCAATAATACAAAAAGGTCACTTTAAAATAATTTTTCCTATCTATGGGACGGTGCATATAACAGACCCCTTGCTGCTTATCGGAAAGAGTAGCCAATGTGGCGGCAGCGGGTTTCCTCTAAATACATATGTCAGAATGA
>JAULBS010135075.1:2403-28012 GCA_032355785.1 Symmetromphalus regularis | reverse complement strand
TGCCCCGGGCCCGGTGCCCTAGTCTTAGGACATTGGACCCGGGGGAGACGGGTCCGAACCAAATTGGATGTGGACACGTATAAAAAATACTTCACATCACCTAATAATACATTATTTGGACTTGAAGTCATAGATACCACATAATTACATAAGTATAAGAATTAAAGTCTGTACGTCTGATTGGTGCCATGTGTTTGGTGTCTCCAGTTATATAGAAACAAAACATACTTTGGATTCTGCCTTGTACATAGATATGGTTTTGAAGAAGATAATACATATTTTTTCGTTTCGTAATTGACCTTTGCACTTAGATAAAACAAAATGACAATAGATATGTTTTTCGAATTAGGCACATATACTACCTTTGTCTGTAAACCTGGTTTTCTTTTTCAATGCAAATGTTGATGTCCATTCAACATATTTGCAAATAGCGGTAGGTTTGTACACCCAGCACGTGCGCATGCAGTCAGCTGACAGAACACTTAAAACATGAATGAACGCAAACAGTTAAACCATTTGGCCAAATGTGTACCTTCTTTAATGAATATTGCAGTTTCTTTCTTCAGCTGTGCCAAACACGTGTAAAATGTGCAATTGCAATCAAGTTTGTGTTGTCCATCGTAGATACGGCTTTTCTTAACGCGGCCCTGGGGCGAACCAGTTAACTTACAGCTTGTCATTTCAATATTTCCGCGGTATTTTTAAGCAGTTGCTGCATTTGTAATAATAAACCCGTCCTTACGTAAGTGTGCCTAGACATGATCGGGGAGTTCTTTATTGAACCTCGTGTTAACATCCACAAACACACTGTATACATCTCTTTGTGTAACGAAAATAGTGAAAGCAGGATATTAACGCAATCAGCAACTCCTTTTGTTTCTCAAACACCTGGTACCCGATACGTACAAGACAGAATCCAAGGGACGGATGAGCAAAACAGTGATAACACCATTTGTTTGCTAAACAGGTCGTATGCTACCCACCAGTGTCACCTTTCATAAGCAGAACACTTTCCTCTTACATGCGAGAATCAACTTCTGTCTGGTGTCAGATACACTATATATTTTCTTACAGACTCACTTTCGTGTCTGCAGGCTTTGCGCAAAAATGAAGCTAAAACATCGCTTAATTGAGATAGTGATATGAAAGTGTCTTTTTATTTTCTAAAAAGAAAATGGTTTTCTTTTGGGTGCTAAGTCATGTTGGCATTAGGGACAGTAAAAAGGCAAACCTAGCTGCACCGTCATTTGAATTTGCGTCATGCCAATATTGGTATACCATACACTGAATTTAAATTATTTTTTTGTCTGAGTGGCAGGATGCTTAGAACAATGTTGGAGTGAACAAACACACATTTCTCGTGCAAGACCAGAAATAATGTAACAAAGTACGTGGTATGTGCTTTCCTTTCTGTGAGAAAGTACATGGAGATAATCCTTTGCTGCTGATCGAAAAAGAATAGCCTATATTTGGAAGCGGGTTTCTCAGCCGCTGATGTGTCGTTAAACAAACAATACTTTGAAACAATCCTTTGTACGAATATTATTATTTTAGGTGAGAATATCCACACTATGAATGTTGATGGTAAAACTACAATTTTTAGTTTAGCTGTTAAAGTATTATTATTTTTATTTTTTTGTTTAACGACACCACTAGAGCACATTGAAAGTCAATTTTTTTTTGTAATTTTGACACGTAGTCAAATGTGAGCTAGTCTCCAATGGGTTTATTGAGAATTATGGCGCTGTGTCAAAGTGATATTTATTAGGAAATCTGTGAATAATAATTTTAAAATAAAACCAATATTATTTTCGTCTCACTCTTGCTTTCTTATTGAATTCAATTATTCTCTGCTGATATCAAGTTCCTCTACTTCTGCATTAGTTAAATTTTACTTCAGTGAGTAGCATGTAGCTAAGTGTTAAATCGTCCCTCCAAAAGAGAGTGTTCATTGTCAACCCATTGAGTTATTTTCCTTTGCACCTAATGGTTCACGGATGATATATCGTAACCTATGGTATGTACTATCCTGTTTAAGAGAAACTAGATTTAAAACATCGTTGCTGCTAATTATAAAAACATTTCCATGGCGTGTTTGAAAGCAAATTTCTGGTTTTATTTATGTGTAAACTGCATAATATGCTGTTAGTAGACTTAATACGCAATGAAAGCAAATTTCAGTTTTTATTTATGTGTAAACTACATAATATGCTGTTAGTAGACTTAATACGCAATGAAAGTAAATTTCAGTTTGTATTTATGTGTAAACTGCATAATATACTGTTAGTAGACTTAATACGCAATGAAAGTAATTTCAGTTTTTATGTATCTGTAAACTGCATAATATGCTGTTAGTAGACTTAATATGTTGTTAGTAGACTTAATATGTTGTTAGCAGACTTAATATGCTGTTTGTAGACTTAATACGCAATGAAAAAACAATCCTGATTTAAAAAACAAATCATGTTTAGTTAGATTGTTGCACCATTCCGGAATATTATTGACAAAAACATAACAGTAACAAGCAAAACTAACCCATTTATTTACAAATATTAAGTATTAATAATTTAGCAAGTTTCTTTAGTGTTTCTAGATTGTCAGACTCCGCTCATGATACGAAATACACCAAACATCTAAAGAACCTAACAATGATAACAATTGTTTGATAGTTTATCATTGTTCTTACGAAAAGAAACATTTAATATTTTTGTTCATGATTATTCTGTTATTATAATTATTTTTATTGTTGATGATGCATTCTGTTTCGACATTTAAAGCGACCAGAGACTAAAATTAGGCCATGACAAATTAATTTTGTGTTTCGGGTCCGATAAAGTTTAAAAATCAATGAGCGAGGCAGGAAACCATAACACGGCGTTTCTTTAAAAGACAAGCTTAAATACCATGACATTTTATCCAGGAGAGTATGTGTAGGGGAGTTTGATTTTTATCGTGCCTTTGCTATATTAAAGTCCCAGGACATCATTTGCAAAACGACCCAAGTTGAACGGGAATAAGGGCGAACCAACCTGTTACGCCAGGTGTAGTAGCAGTGACGTGAAAACTTCAACCCTTTCTTCAAAATATCCAAGTAATTTACTTCTAAATTGGTTGAAATATAAAGTGTAAACAATTTTGATGTGATTATTGTAAGTTCTAGTTGAACATTATTTTGACAAAAATATAGTTTGCACATATGATTTGACAGAAACATCGATGCAGGCGGACGACCCAAAACACAAAATTAATTTACGAGGGCCAGAACATCCTCATTTGAACAAAAAAAAGAGGATTTTTTTCTGCTTTTATTATTTTTTTGTGTAATATCTTATTTGTCATCACATTACGGTTAGGGTTAAGTTAGAGTTACTTATTTTATAGAGACATTGATGCCAGCCAGATATCTTCAGACCCAGACAGAGAGGTGGGGGGGAAGCAGGTTAGCCAGTTGACATGGTCCGATAGTTTTGAGGAGGCCACTCCCCTGGTATGTAAATAACTTGCTGATTTTTGTACAACTTGTAAAAGACCATTCACAGTTATGAGCATTATCATAGTAATAATAGTATACAAAGAGTACACTTTTTCATGACCCTAGTCTCACCCTCTAAAAGTGTATAATATAACTTGTAGAAGCATCACAAGGGGTAAATGGCTTTTTATGCACCCTCTGTGTGTTCTTTTACCCCTCGATATGTGGGGAGATATCATTTTAAATATAATTGGGGTGGCAGTAAATTGTTGAAAATTACAGACAGGGTATAAGAAAAATTGGCTTCTCCCACCAGGGTGTAAGGTTTTAACAACCAATGGGATTAAAGAATTTTACATGGAGGCAAGATAAAATAAAATGTTGGTCTTTTACCATGAATATATTGGCTTGAACAACTAATAATACAAATTCACAATAGTAATCAGTGATACCACCATAACCAAAAGCTGCTGTATAAATGGCTTGAGGCAACATTATACTGTAATCACAAAAATATAAAAGTTGCTCATTTTCATGAAATTACTGTTGCAGTGCCAATGCAAAACAATTTAGTGACAGCAATTAGATACCATTATAAAAGTTGTCTAAATCTCAAGGGCAGAATTCAGTTTAATTATTTAACAACAATATCTATATTGCCACAATACATTTTTCTATAGTTAAATCTCTGTAAATATATCAACTCGGTGCCCAATCTGGATAAGACGATTGTACTGTATTCATACGTGATAATGAAATACAAATCCTAACCATAAAGTGATTTAGAAAATTACTTTTATCTGATTTCGTGAAAAGACATAAATCAACATTTACAGTCAAACCTGTCTTAAGCAGCCACCCAAGAGTGTAAGAAAACTTGGTCTCTTAAAACAGCTTTGGGGGTGGGCAACTGTACGCTTATGCCTGAGTATTATACCAGTACCCTCTGATAGATTAGCCAGTCTAAATTTTTTCTTGTGCGGATTGAACCACCACAATGAACTCATTCTCTGATTGCATTTTTCTGGTCCCTACCCGTGCCCCATGACTGATATATAAAAAAATGCTCTCTTCCTCAGTACATGGTTAATAATGCAATGAATGTCAAAGTAATTATGGCATCTTCATACCTGATTCAAGTAACTTCTTTTCCTCGGCATCTTCCACTGACACACCATCCTCCTCTGTTGCATCTGCCTGGCAGTCACCCTCTTCTGAGACACTAACTGAAAACATTATTTTCATTTTCTGTTCAATACATTTATCTTAGTATTAAAAGTTCTCATAAAAATAAAATGCCTTCAAAAATTCTCATAGAAATAAAATATGTTCAAAAAAATAATAATCAAGAATGTATTTCAGAATTTTCAGTATACATTATTAAAAATAAATTACAAATAACTCCTTACTTACCTACCTAGGAGACCAGATTACGTCTGACTTATGCCTTAAGCACAGTCCAACCTTGGTGGCCCTGCCCTTCTGTAACAGAGGCCTTTATTGTAGTGCCTGGCTCACCTAAATTTGAACTTTTTTATGTACTGTGCTGCCCCTTTTTTTTAGACATGTAT
The DNA here is from genome assembly GCA_032355785.1 of Symmetromphalus regularis. NCBI lineage: Eukaryota > Metazoa > Mollusca > Gastropoda > Neomphalida > Neomphalidae > Symmetromphalus > Symmetromphalus regularis. Next base: position 22,969 of record JAULBS010135075.1, on the reverse strand, counting down.
GGTAAATTTGTTGTGGTGGTGATACCCTTTTTTTGCTTTCCTTGGTGCCCTAAGCAAGTGCTTATTATGCTTAATGGTTAATCCAGGGCTGCCTACCAACTCTGTTTTTATCTTTTTCAAAGAGCTGGGGTGAAGTTTAACAAGAACCAAAAAAAATTAAATGCCAGGTGTAAAGTACATATAATAATCAGCTGGAGACAAAAATGACAATTTATATACTACATTAGGGGTGCAACAATATACCTGTATACCGGCATATTGCAATACTTGCTGAGCGCAATACATACCGCAATTTGGTTTCGTGTATGGCAATATATCAATTTAATGATTATCCATATATAAAACTTATTATATGACTATGACAGTAAGTTATAAAAATAAAAGTTAAACTTAAGTAAAATATAAAAATCTATATTATTCTCTTTTTTTCATTAGAAATTGGTACAGATCTGCCTGCCTGAGATATGTTTAGTAATTAGTATGATAGTATCAAAATATAACTTTATCACGTCTTGGTAATTGATCAAACTGTATTGCAATATGGATTTGCTGTATCGCAATACGGTTTTGACCATATTGTTGCACCCCTATAGTACATTAAGCCATTAGTTGCTTATTAGTTAATATAAACAGTGCGGTTTACCACTGGTCACTTATATTTAATTAATAAGTCACCAATAATAATGTCAGTAATCATGTACATAATGTTTCACTATGAAAGGTCACCTAAACAGAAACTTAAATACTAACTGTACTTTCTCTTGAACATGAATAGAAGATCAAAATCAATGTAGACCATACATTCCTAATAAACAGTGTTTTATTTATGGGTTTATTTAGTTTAGACCAGCAGAATAGAAGCTGAAATTAGAGGTGCAACGATACGGCCAAAATAGTATTGCAATATATTGCAATATAGCAAACCCATATTGCAATACATAATGCAATACAGTTTGATTAATTACCAAAATATGATTAAGTCATATTTTGATTCTGTCATACTAATTACTAAACATATCTCAGGCAGGAAGATGTGTACCAATTTCTGATGAAAAAGAGAATATATAGACACTGTAGATTTATGTGTTTTAATTATGTTTAACTTTTATTTTTATAACTTACTGTCACAGTTACAGATTTTATAAGAATTTGATGGATACTCAGGTTGATATAATTATTGTGATACATGAAACCATATCGCAGTATGTCTTGTGCTCGGCAAGTATTGCAATATACCAGTATATCATTGCACCCCTAGCTGAAATACTGATAATACTTTTCCCATAAACTACAGGAATTGAAATTATGACTATACTTTCTTCCCTCTTGCACATGGCTTTTATTTGTGGATTGAAATTTAGTTTGGGTCATCTAAGTAGAAGTTAAAATACATTATATATATATCCATCCAGCAGAAATTGGGCAGAAATGTGTTACAGACATTAAAAAAATAAAATAAATGCGAAATAAAAATAAGATATGGTGCAGTTCTAATAAAATTATCTTCAAATTGACATGGCAACCGTTGACCTTAATTTCAAAATGAATAGGAAGATTCCTTCTTCCATGAGGATGAAACAGAATTATTTCCTGAAGGAATCCATCCAAATGAACATCAGAAATTGTGCAGTTCTAACAAAATTATCTGCAAACTGATTGATGACTGGAACTATTTACCTCTTGATCTAAAGTGAATAACATTCTCCTTTTTCCAAAGGGGGAAAAAGGATTAATTATTTAATAATAGCCCAACACATTGGTTAATCAGCACTTCAGGTAATGTTAATAATTCTTTCTAATTAGCAAAAACAATCTTTTAAATGTGCTTTCCCAATACAACATTGGAAGGAATGAGAAATTACCTAAACAGGTCAGTAAAAGGGGATCATTTCAATATATTAGGTGTCAAACCCATGGTACATACTATAAATTTAAAGTAAATGGCTATCATTAAGTCAAAATTATCGCAGTTACAATAATTGTAAACTGGACATTTTGTTTTGCGACCTTCACCTTTTATGAACTAATCCATAAGGAACTAACAATTTTTTAAACACAAGAAGTAAATTACTGCAGTCCCATCACATCAAGACATTTTAGGTATATTATTTTGGGTTTATATCCTATCAAAAATGTTATTAAAATAAACAAAATCAGGGGCATTGGAATGAAATTTATATGGGGGGGGCAGGCTGATCCCTTTCTAGACATCAGAATTTGCCTGTGAATAATTCAATGATGGATAAAAAAAATTATTTATGGGAATTATTGGGGGGGGCTGCAGCCTCCCCAGACCCCCACTCCCCACTGGTCCAATGCCACTGAAAATAAATCCATGGTATTCAATTTTGCTGAAATGCCATTTATTTTAACATCTGGCTTAAATAATAACTTTGCTTCAATATTGTTCTTATTATTTTCCAAACTAAGAATGTCACTGCGACACCAAACCCTCCAACCCATGATTTTAATTAAAAAAGAATAGCACAGAATATTGTACATGTATGTATACAGATTTAAAAGATTATTTGTTTAATGGATGTTACGTTTCATGTCTAATGTTGCAATGTAAACTTGTTATTGCTATATAGAGAAACCCAGATTTTATGTCACCTTGTATACATGTATGTTACAGACTTTAAAATATATATATATAAAATTCTTAATTCATTTTGCCAGGTTACTGGCCCAGCTGGCCCCATCAAACAAAAACTTAATTTTAATTAAAAAGTAGTGCATAGAACATGGTGTACAGGTTTTAAAGATTATATATTTTAATGGATATTATGTTCCATGTGTAATGTAAACTTGTGTTATTGCTATATGGAGAAACCCAGATTTTATATCACCTTATGACTGTCCCATCAAACAAAAACATAATTTTAATTAAAAAGTACTGCATAGAACAGTGTGTACGTGTTTATAGATTTTAAAGGATATATTTTTTATTGGATATTACATTTCATGTCTAATGTTAACTTGTGTTATTGCTACATATAAAACCCCAGATTTTATATCACCTTGTGACTGCCTCATCAAACAAAAACAATTTTAATTAAAACGTATTACACAGAACACTGTACACAGCATTTATTTTGCCGTGGACAATTTCTTAATTGCAGGGTTTGTACTGCATACAATATTTATTTTTGTGATGGCATTATAATGCTGTTGCAAACCATTTATACACCAGCTTTTACTGCTAAATATTGCTGCCACAAATTCCAGGGTTAAAGTAAAGTGTAAGTATGTAGTACACAATACATGTACAAACTATAATCTGTGAATTGTTTGTAGCAACTCCCAGTGGGTTGCACTACTAAGGGATATCAAGTAGCTGATAAAACAGCAGGTGTCAGCTCCTTAGGTACAATGGTTGACAGGTGTAGCCCAGGTAGACACCATATACATGTAACACAGGGCTGTTAACAGCTAAATGCACAAACAATACGTACCTACCCCAAAATGTTTTCTTATTTCAATATGTATACACTTGTAGATACTATCTATGAGAAATATATCCTAGAGACACCATTTTTCTAAACAGGTTGAAATAAATGAATATTACATGCGTTCAGGCCCATACAAAGCTGGTAACAGGCCCAGGACTGATAGGAAAAGTAGGCCCCCATTTCAGACTGCTCACTAAGCATTTTTGTAATCAGTGCTAAATACCAGGGGGAGTAGGCCCCTCTAAATTCTAGATTCATACCAACTAGCACACCTGACATACCCCCCCCCCCCCCAACCACACTGTCTGGGCCTGCATGCACTGTAATAGGATAATTCAAATGCCTTATAGACAGCTGATTGTAATTTTAAGTGGTCTATAAAGACCCGGATCAGCTGAATGTAACTTGAATCCTTGAATTGTTTTTTTTTGTTTTTAATTTAAAAAAAAAAAAAAAAAAAACTTTACCAACCCACACACCTTTATGTTAAATAACTAGTGAATTATAAGGTTTACCTGTAATAACTTAATACATATAAATTTGTAACTGTAGATTAATTTTATAAAGTGTGAATACATAATCAATACTTTCCAATCTGATTCATTAATCAATATATTCTATCATCATGTCTCACCAAAAAACTAATATGCAATGCAATTCAAAATTTAAAAGTTATACAAAAAACAAATTATTTTTTATATTATACAGTGTATAAAGAAAAAAGTAATCCAATATAAATTACAAAGAACATTGTAATATTTTACTTAAAATACAAAATTAATACAATATACTATAACTGTTAAAATAAAATATATCTTTGTTATTACAATAGACATACATTGTTACACTAACTGACTTAATTGTTACAATAAAATATTATAATACAATATTATACACCGTCTTGCTTGTTACAATAAAAATATCACCATCTAATATATTACTTGGTTACGTATTACGTCAGAAGATAAAATAGCCTTACTTGACTTACTTATGGCTGTCAAAACGTCTTCAAAATCAAAACAGTTGCACAGATTTAAAACATGAAAACACGGTCGATTTTCGCGTCACACACTGGTAACCAACGCGACAGAATTCCAGTTACTAACACGAAACAAGTCAAGCAGTTTCTTCAAAGACATAAAGTAAAGATTTACGGAAACAGATGTATCAATACTCACATTTACAGGATTTTGGTCTTGCCTGTTTACGTCGCGACATTGTCAACACGAAATTTCAATTCTTAAACCTCCAACCTCAACAACTCCCAGGTCTGTTATCTGGGAACCCACTCCAAAACCGGAGCCCAGAACGCTGAAACACAGCATGTGTGCTAGCCATACCATGAAATGAATATTGAATTGTCTCGAAACCAACGGCGCCCATGGGGGTTACTCCCCAGGGATCGAACCTTTGAACACGCCCGCAGTCGGTTGAGCGGTTTCGTCGATTGTTCCAACGCTTGGGAAATAATACGTGATATTTTTGGCTTTCGCAATGAGCTTTGCTTGGAGATAACATATGCGAATGGCCTGGGCTCCCCGGGGAGAAGAAAACTACCGAGCTCTCCCTCCAATGAGGTGACTATTTCTAGTTCGATGTCCCAGTGGGGTTTCTCTTCTTCCATTTTCACGTGGTAATTTGCAGTAACAAGGTAACAGGTCGTATCTGCGCATGCGTTATTGAGCGTCTGCTGCAGGAGAAGGGAAAGCACTCTAGGTGACGGTGAAAGATGAATACACAAACACGCCAAAAAGTAATAGACGTTGAATAAGCGTGCACGTCATAAATTATAATAAATGAGTTCTCGTATGATATTATTTATATTACAACAAGTGTGTTTTTAGTCGTACAACACGAAAGAAAATATGTTTTATTAAACGACGCCTCTAGAGCACATTGATTTTAATCTTATCATCGGCTATTGGACATCAATCATATTGTCATTCTGACATATGTTTAGAGGAAACCAGCTACCGCCACAGAAACTTCTTTTTCCGATAAGCAGAAAGAGGTATTTTATATGCACTGTCCCACAGACAGGACAGCACATACCACGGTCTTTGATAAACCAGTTGGGGACCACCAGATGGAACGGAAAATAGCCCAAGCTGCAAATGGGTCAACCGAGAAGTATCGATCCGATGACCGACAGCTTCACAGGCGGACAATACCGTTTGAGTTAGATCCCGCTCCCTGTAATATAAACAATGAGAACGAATGTAATGTTACATTTTTAAAGGTATATTACAAGATATCAAAAAGAAAAGATCAGGCGAGGATCCAGGGAGAGGGTCGAGGGGGTTCGAACCCTCCCCCTCCCTGCTCATTATAAGATTTTAGCCCTTGGCCGAGGACATATCAGTAACGAGCCCCATCACGACTTGACCACCTCGGCCTAAATTCCTGTATTCGCCCCTGAACACCTGGTAATTAAACACAGTAATACAAACAGGCACAGCGGAACGGGGGAAAGTGGGGGTGGGGGATACGCCTCTTTTTAGGGGACAATTAATAACAGGTTTGTTTTTTTTGGCTGAATAAAGATGTTTTTAGACTCAGTGACAAAATAAAGTAGCCGAAATCCGGAGAATGTTCGGAGTTTGAGGGGGTCTCAAGTCCAGTAGATAACATGTTGGCTGGTTGTTCAGATTCGTCCCCTTCCCACTATCAGATGCACTCCGCAGGCCTTGAAACACACACTCGCAATCAATAGTTGTCATAACGTTTTAACCAATCGCTTCCTGAAAGTGTGTGTGGAGGGAGGGGGAGGGGGAGGGGGAGCTGAGAAGGAACATCACACCTGTACAAAATGTGGGGGGTGGGGGGAGACGGAGCATCCACTGTCCAAAAATGGGAAGAGGGATGTGTCCCGCCACCCATTCCCTAGGATTGACGCCATTATATATCCCCTGTGTACTTCGGTATAATATTAGCGCTAAGACCACATGTTACATTGATACAATAAAGAGAAATACTGGTAAAGATGATTATTTAAGGAATTTTAATTTCAATTTCAATTTTTCGAAGCAAAAGTGGAGGGGTGTAATTATATAGGTGTCCCCCTGTTAAAAAAGTGGAGGAGGGGACGTATCTCCTCCCCCGGGATTTACGCCCATGGGTTTAAAGTCTTTAAGAAAACTGCCACTTAGCCATTTTGAATATTAAAATTATTTCAGAATATCAGACAAAACGAACAAGTAAAATAACATCGTCTGAGGAATGACGACATAAAATTATATATAATAGATTGATTAAAATATATATTTTACTGCATATGAATCAAACATAAATGGATTGGCCACACATTATTCAACTTAAGAGGCCCTCTCCTAATTACATAATATTAAATAATAATAATAGTGGTACTGGCGACAACTAAAAAGGAAAACAAAGGTAAGAGCATTTGTGCTATAAATATGAGATAAGATCAAGGGCGAAAATCGCTTCCTCAAAGTGGGGGTGAGAAAACACCCCCCTGTCCAAATGTGTTAGGGATGTCCAAAAAAATTGTGGGATGTGTCCCCCCTCCACCACCCCACGCCCCCACAAGATTGAGGCAAATAGAGAATTCGTGTACTTCGATATATTTGCGCTAAGACCAAAAATGTTTAAAATTTTCATTGATACAAATATAGAAATACTGGTAAAAAAAAATATTTAGTCTTTTTAATTTCAATTTTTCGAAGCAAAATCTGGGGGTGGGGATAATTATATAGGCATCCCCAACCCTCGTCTGAAAAGTGTAGGATCTGCGCCTATGGATAAGATATAGGGTAAGGATGAAAAATGAAAGGACAGAACCGTAATAAAAGTTTAATAATCTATTAATAAATTTATTTTATTATTTTAATATGCGTGTATAATAGACTATACGGTATAATATTTGCGCTAAGACCACATGTTACATTGATACAATAAAGAGAAATACCAGTAAAGATGATTATTTAGGCATTTTAATTTCAATTTTTCGAAGAAAAGTGGAGGTGGGGGTGGGGGGTAATTTTATAGGTGTCTCCCTGTTTAAAAAGTGGAAGAGAGGACGTGTGCCCCTCCCCCTCCCCGAGATTTACGCCCATAGGTTTAAAGTCTTTACGAAGACTGCCACTTAGCCATTTTGAATATTAAAATTACTTCAAAATACCAAACAAAACGGAGATGGAGATAATTATATAGGCACCCCCCACCCCACGCTCGTCTAAAAAGTGTGGGATCTGCGTCTATGGATAAGCTATAGGGTAAGGATGAAAAATGAAAGGACAGAACCGTAATAAAAGTTAAATAATATATTAATAAATTTATTTTATTATTTTAATATACATGTATAATAGATAATACTAAATATCTTTTTACAGCAGACTACTTTGAGTGTTAGGCTAATACTTATATTAAAATTTTACACATTAAATGTGATGTCATTATCGAATTCCAAAATCAAATTTTGACGCTAAATTTTAAATTGAAATTAGCTAAAGTGGCAGTCCTCATAATTATATACATAAAATAAAACGTTGCGAGAACTCTCAAGTTAAGGAAATTATATTATTTTTTAAGAGTGTTGTATTTTCAAGTGTTGTTTTTAGTAAAAAAATAATAATTATTGGACATCCTGTAACCAGGACCGGTATAATAAGGGTGCAAAAGGGGCAATTGCTACTAGCCCCATAGACTAAGGACTTCCTTTATTAAAAAAAAAAAAAAAATTATAAAGTTAGTTATATCTAATAATTTAAGATAATTGTTTTTAATTTGTCATGTGATTTAAATTCTATATTGAGGGACCCCGGACCTGAAGTGCATCCCCCCTCCCCCAACCCAAGGTCTAAATCCGGTCCCGCCTATAATGTACCTTTAACATCGCGTAAAATAGTTTTTATATATTATGTGTTGACGTTCCTTTACGGGACAAGCATACTCCACCTGAAACTGCCCGTGCAGACCCAATGTAAGTGCTGTTTGGTTGTAGATAATCAAGATTCTAATAATTCGCCGAGAGTCCAGTCGATTAGGTAGTTAAACTCTATAGATAATAAACTCTCAAAAGATATAAACCACATGTGGATTTACTCAAAAATATAACTAGTCATACTAATTATAAACTGTTCTGAATTAATTGGTTTTGGGTAGTAAGGCTTGGTCTCGAGTGTGCGGGAGGGTAGAGATAGGGAAGGGACACGCCCAATTTTTATAAGAAAAATTTAAATTTCAATATATTAAAACTATTTGAAGAGATACAATCCCCCATATCAAATCCTCGTTTGTGAAATTCTGGATCCGTACAAGCAAGGGCGAAAATCCGTTCCTCAAAGTGGGGGAACAGAACACACCCTTGTCCAAAAAGTGGGGAGATGGACCATCCCGCTGCCCCCCCCCCCCCCCTTTCATTATAGATCACTTGTGTACTTCGGTATATTTGGGCTAAGATTACATGGTTAAGTGTTACATTGATACAACAAAGAGAAATACTGGTAAAAATTATTAATTAGGCATTTTAATTTTAAGTTCACTGAAATTTTCAGTTTTTCTAAGCAAAAGGTGGGGTGGGGGGGATAATTATATAGGCGTCCACCCCGTCGAAAAAGTGGAGGGACGCGTCCCACCCGTTCCCCCCCTGGGATTTACGCCCATGAGTACCAGGATATATATAGAGGCATATCCTGCTACGGATCCAGAATATTAACCTACACAAAACTTGGGGTGTGGTGAGTGGGATATATAAGCAAAGTGTACTTTGGCTCTTCCAGGGTTTGAGTTCCGATGCCTATGTTAATTTTAGTTCTATCATGTCAACAGTTTTGAAAAAAAGTGTCACCCCTGGATCCATCTCTTATTCAAGGAATACGCTTTGTACAGTAAGAATAATGTCGAGAATTGTCATGACAGAGTCATCAGGGGCGGGTCCTGGAATTATTGTATAGGCAAGATTTTTTATATTAAAATTAATTATATAGAAAACTGAATATGTTTTTCTAAATTATTTTATTATTAAATTTATCGGTAAATTGTATTATTATAACTTATAGATTTGTGCTAGATATTAGAAGATTTATATAATTATTATTCATGTATTGGAGACTTTTAAACAACTTAAATTTGATTTTGTAATTTTTTATCCAATTATTTTGAATTTGTATATTGTATATATGTTTAATTTATTCTTGTCACTATTTTATATGTACTGTATATTTTGAGGTGAAAAACAAATAATAATAAACAAAAATAAAAATAAATTCAAAAACGATTTACAAGATTTAACTAACCTTCAAAAAGTGAGAATGGCCGATCAGCAATTCTACATCCATGTTTGCCATAGTCGAAGCACCACTCAGCAAACTTAGAAAAACAAAACATCAAATAATCAAACTTGTATTTTCAGTGTATAACATGAATACGTAAACTATCTGTATAATTAATACTGAAAATCCATGTGAGCCTCTGTTGTCCAGCGGTAGAATGTCAAGACTCTCAAGCTTATGACAGTGATTCAAAACCCATTGGAAGCTGACTCAAACTTTACGTGTAAAAATAACCAAATGTTTGACATCCAATAACCGATTATTAATAAATCAAAGTGCTCTAGTGGTGTTGTTAAACAAAACAAACCAAAAAAAAGATTTATCATAGAACAGTAATTAATGTAGAGACTGCAGTAAGTGCATGCACCACTTTAACAAGCTAAGTACTTTGATCACTGTTACTTGAAGCGTGGGTGCCGTTGACAAATAACAAGCGATCAAAATTCTAACATTGTCAATGTATAAAACTATTTAGTGTAAATTCAGGGTTGGGGAGGTAGTTGTTACGCATGTGCACCCACTATATACATCTGTATCCATCATGAACCTAATATCTTGATTAGAATGATACACATTTAAAAACTTCTCCTCAGTGGATTCATTTGGTCTATTTCTTATTCCAGTCATTGGTCCACAGAATGTTTAACAATGGCTGTGGTGTGTGCTGTGCTGTCCTGTCTGTGGGAAATGGCACAAAAATATCCCTTGCTGCTAAACAAAAAGATAAACCTATGTGGCAATAACAGGTTTCATATTAGTTCAGTAGAAATATGCCAAAAAAGGCTTAACCTAGAACAAATTGCAACAGATGTTTTTAATGATTGCTTCTGGTTGGGGGTGGGGGGGACCACTCTAAATATGTAGTATGAGTCAAAATCACCATGCATCTGACACTTAATAGCCATTGAATAAATGTGTTGGGGTGTCGTTAAAAAATAAACATTTCATTTGTTTAAAAAATGTACTGTTTGATGATACCTTGACTGCCCTATAGAGATACGCCATTTTACTGGTCAACTTGTACATGGCCAGAAAAGCATAGGCGTTTCCCGCCGTTCCGTGACAAATCCCGTAACCCTTCTTCAACAGACCACGCTGCCAGATGACCTCTGCACAGTCTTTAGCTGCTTTCAGGTACGTCTCATCTTTAAATGTCTGTAATAGATGAACATAAAAAGGATATTAAACAGGTTGCCATTTATTATCAAATTTATGTGCCGAGTGAAATAATTTTTCTTTGTCACAAGCTTTAAAGAGTGACAAAGGAAAATTATTTTACAATGGACATAAGTTTGATAATAAATGGTAACAAGTTTGATATTCTATTTATTCAGCCACACAATTTTAATCGTAATATGAAATGCCTTGTTAAACCAATGTATAATATTTCTCACTGAGAAAAATATTTCCAATTATGAGTTCCCACTGGAGTAATAATAAACATTAATATATAACACTGAACCATGACCGTATCTGCATATGTATGAGAACTAAAAACCTAATCTGGATTTTTATAAGAATCTTAACCAGAGATGTGGAAATACCAGAAATGTTCACTTGTCTCTGTGAACTGTTTAAATTAACTTTCCAGAGCTAAAAGATACTTGTTGAAATTTTAATAAAAATAATTTGGATTTTAATATTAGAAAATAGAAAACAAGGATTAAAATAAATCATTGTTACCCTTTTTGTTACTACATAATAATAAAAAATAAATAGTGTGAAGTGCAGTAAAATGTACTGAGATATAGTTTATTTTTTACTTGTCCGCGGACACATATAAAATTATTCTTGTCCAAAAGAGGTGGGCAAGAAGGCATACTAACTACTTATTCCTGTCTTAATCTTATTGTTTATTTATGAGTACTAAATATATATATTTACATATTCATAAGCTATAACAAAACTGCATACTAAGTATTTAGGATAACAATGTAATTAGCATACTGTAATTCAGGAAATTAACGTGAACATGATATTAATGCGAAAAACGCGATAATATCATTTCGCAAATATTTCGTGCCACATTTATTAAACACCCACTCTGCCCACCCCCCCCAAAAAAATAATAACTTCCACACACTAGATAAGCTGTAACCCAATTTGCATATTTGTAAAGTATAAATACAGTCGAACACCAATGTGTTGATACTGTGGGGACCACACAATAATATCGAGTTAACCAAATATCGACTCAATACCACTCATAATACTGCTGCATTGGTCATTATTTATGATTAATGGTAGCAGAAATCATACATACCTTTTTAAAAGTTTTATTTACTTAACAGATAATATTAATATCGACACATGAAGAAACTTTTCTAAATAAAATGTTATGTCAGAGCTCCAAAATATATTGACACTGATGTGATATCAAATCACACATATACTGAGTCAACAGAGATAAAAACATGATAGTTAATATACATTTTGGCCGGGACCAGCAAATTTCCTGTGCATTTTGGTAGCAAGCCCCTGACAAACACCCATTTCTTGTGCATTTTGGTAGTCAAGCATGTATTGGTTACAGGAATGCTATGTTCCCTGCAGCAGTTTGTCTTCTGAATTTGCCTATCTAAAAGATTTGAAAGAAAAACTTCAGCTTGCCTTGTATGCAAGTATAAACATGTGTATCCACCCCGGGGCTCCGTGGCACCAGTGTACAAGCTTGTCAGAATTGCTCCCAATAGATGATGGACAGTTGCCTGATGGAAAACGCAGACTCAACATAAAGTCAATACTTGGTTTGATCAGTTTGTCGAGTTCTGGCTGAAGAGATGGAATGCGTATCTAAGGAGGATATTATAAAATAAATAGTAAGTAAGACATTTAATTAAAGGAGTGCTTATATTTAAATATTTTTTTTAATATTTAAGCTCTGTTACCTTAATGTCAATTAAATAATAACAATAATTAAAAAAATTAATATCCTTTTTCCTCAAGGTTAAAGCATACAATCAATATATTTAAAGTTTCATAAACCAAGAAAACAATTTTACATTTTGTGTTACATCAAATTAAATTGTGTATTATGACCAGAAAATGGGTCTTGATAGCATAAATCATCTGATTAGTTTAATAAAAAACCCAAGACAATTACAATCTTGAAGCAGAATATAAAAATACAGTTTTGATGATTGTCAGATTTTTTTTAACACTGGAATAATTATTTGCGAGTACTCTTCTCAGTTTTATAACCATAGCACAAGTGAGTGGACATCATGTTCATTTTCAATATTTAAATTGAAATTTTTTTTTGGGGGGAGTTTGGGTTTCTATGGATTGGTCAAGGTCATAAAAAATATAATACTATACTTGAACTTGTAGAGACCATTTATCTTTAACTGATAGTTTGAATATATCTAACTAATTTTATTTGTAAAATAAATAGTATCCAACAAGCACTTGTTTAGTAATCTCTGTATACTTATTCTATTTATACCTTCATGAGCATGTAGTAGATTCCTGCCAAGCCATGAGCAGCACCCAGGTAGTGTTTGTCATGCCATGCAAACATGAGGGGGTGTCCCCATTTTCCCCTCTCACCCATCGCCTGTCCTGACCTCAGTATCACCTTGACAACCTAATAACAGAAAGAGATGCAGCAAGTAAAACAACAAGTTTTAGTTTCACACAAATTTCCTGCCTTTCTATAAATATAATGGGATGTTTACAATTATCAACATTTTTATATTTGTACTAAGTGTACAAATTTTCAAAATCCTTCCCTTTTTCTAAATTGTCCACAGAGGTGCTTACAGTAAAACAAACTTCTCCATTTATCTTACTGACTGGTTATTAATTTACACCCCACTCCCACCCCCTTCTACAGGCTTCTTTCTGATTAACAGACAGGTCAGCACATATTACTGCCTTTGTTACATCAGTTGTGGGCCATTGGCTGGAACAAGAAATAGCCCAAATGGGTCTGCTGATGGAGGATCTATCTGATGATTCGTTGTTTGTTTGTATGATTGCTCTGACTGTTATGGCCAATAAGCATGCCTGTACTAAATATGACATCATTATAATTAAGTAAAAGTGCAAATGATGTGACTAAAACTCGAAAAAGTACGACGTAACATCATCCATAACATTATAGGATAGCATTTCTCTAAATTGTTGTGCAATTAGAAAGTTCAAAGAATAGAACAATTAAAATTGTCTGTGGTAATAAATAGAATATCAAACTCATTATCATTTATTATCAAATTTATGTGCCTTGTGAAATAATTTGATAATAAATGGTAACTCATTTAATATCATCTATATACAGTACTACTTAGTTTGTTGTGTGTTCTCTCTTAAGAATGACAATTAAAGCAAATGTTTATATAAACCTTTATTATGAGATCAGAATCAACTGCATCGGGTCCAAGCTTCTTTTGTACAAATAACAGCGAGTAGAGATAACCAACTCGTCCAAACAGCAGTTCATCTGGCAGAGTTTCGTCACCGAGAACCTGATGATGTAAACCTTCTAAACTACAACAAAACATAACCTGTGAGAGTTCTGAATTCTGAATAATTCTCAAAATAGTCAAAAATCAATGTTTAAAAATGGCTAATTTGGGGATTGATATGCAGGGAAATTGTGTTTCAGGGCATTTAAATTTATGAAAATTACTTGAGAATAAAACCTCCCTAAACTCATTCATATTTTTTTTAAATACATAAAAATCATTGTTTAAAAACAATTGTTTTATTTAGATGCAAAAAAATTGCATTTTACAGCAGCTAAATTTTAAAATTTCCATGGAAACATGCCACTTTAACCATCCTCTTCCAGACATGTACTATGGGTTCTCAAGAAAAACACTTTATACATTAAATGTTAGTCAAAAATTATTTCACTAAAATAATCCGCACTCTCTCCTCCCCTCTACTATTTCACAAATCATTAATAAAAAATGTGAATTATACAGTAAATTATTTACATGACATTGTACTGTTTAAAACAGAGATCCTTGGTGGTCAAACAGAAGAATGTCAGACTCAAGCTGATGACAGTGGTTCAAAACTCATTGGGGGATGGCTTACTCATTACGACATGTCAAAATAACCAAATGTTTGACATCCAGGTGCCGATGATTAATAAATCAATGTGCTCTAGTGGTGTCATTAAAAAATAAAAATAAAATAATCTTAGAAGTATGAGGTTAGAGGAAACACAAAAGGAAGATAATCATGGTTCATAGAAACAAAAAAAAGTTCCACCTTTTTAACAGTGATTTTTTTATAATTTCAAAAGCAATAATAAGATTTTCTGAGTAATACTATCTTGTGACTAACTAATAACATTTTTATTTTACTAGATGTTATATAATAATTATTTTTACTGATTGCAAAACACTGTTATGGTTACCGAGTCAGACAATCCTTGCTATCTTTGCTCTGTCCAAGTCTGTTATAAATAACAGCCCCCAGAGCCAAGGGCCCGGCATCACCACAGAGAAACGACAGCTTCCTGTTCTTCAGGTTTCGAAGCGGCGACTTGATCTGATTGAGAGCATCGTGGAGGTATCTCGAGTCCTTCGATTCCCCAAGAGTCTCGTACAAATGCAGATACAACAAGGAAATTCCTGTAACAACAATACACAGTCAGGTGGAGGATCCAAAGACATTTTTTTAGATTTTTAGTAATGGATGGGGGAGAAGATCCAAAGTTGTATAAAACCAAATTATTATGGTAAAAAATAACAATTGATGGCCAAAGACAGGGTTTCACATGACGCAGGAATCCTACATTTTTGATGCAATATTTTGCTAAAATACTCCTAAATAAAATATATGTGAATCATTGTTTACGCAAAATATTTCCAAAGTCAATCGATATTTAGGATTTTTTAAATACACAAAAACCTGTTATTAATGAGAAGAAAAACAATGGATATGCATGTATTAGTATTATAAAGATATACTAGTGGATAATGGATATAATGTATGCATATAATATAAACAAGACAGTTATTCAGATATTAATTATGTGATTGAAAAAATATGCTTGACTCCCATTTTCGAATGCTTGACTCCCAAAATAAAACCCTGTCAGTCATGATGACTCCCATTTTTCAGATGCTAGGTGGAATCCTGCAAAAATGATGAGAATGTTGTTCTGGCTCCCTGTACTATTATTGTGAAATATTTAAACCTCAATATCTGCATATATTTCAACATTCCAAAACAAAACCCCACCTCTACTATTACAGCAACCCAGCAAAATATATATATGTTCACACTGACCCCCCACCTTTTATTTATGCTGTGGAGGAACACAATGTATTTTTTAAAATGAATATTAGGATAGTGTACAAATGTAAATGTCTGCATTATGAAGCATTAAAGCTTTAAAAAGCATTCTCAAAAAATGCCCATAATCCATGGATGACTGCTAAATACTAAGGAAATAAAAGGAAAATTCAAAGTACAATATCTTAGCTGACCTGAAGATCCAGTGTAGACAGAATAGTCACCTGGGTCGACATCAACTAATCCTGAATCAAGATTTTTCAACAAATGCTTGATACAGGCTGAAACTTTATTTGCAATGTCTGATGACAACTGGAACATAAAACATTACATTATACAGTTATTAAACAAGACAATACAAAATATACATTCATGCATACACAGGAGGTGGAGGGTAAGGGGGGCATTTGTCCCCCAAATAATCTGCTATGCCCTTTTTCTTGTGACTATATTTACATTTATTACGTTGTAGGCGCTCTTCAAAAATGCACCCCTATTCAGTCTTGCACTCCCAATATTTAAACAGATGTGCTGGTACTGATACATATAATTAAATGGGAAAAGGTCCTTCACAAAACACTTGTATGTGTATATTTAGATGTATTATTATTAATTAACCGATTATGGATTATGAAAATATTTGCAGGAAACCCATGAATTTCATTTTGATAACACGAGGCTTGTCCGATTGAAAATTTTCATAACAAATAAATGGGTTAGGAAAACATTTAAGCAACCAGTTTCATTCTGCATAACCCATCACAAAAATAGGAATCTTTGTAAATGAAAAATTGTTTACAAAAATTAGGCTTGCATGAGACATGCAAACAACATTTTAACGAACCTTTCCATGTTCTCCAATAAGTTTCTCTCCATTGTAGTCGGAAAAAGGGTTGGCAAACTCTCTTTCTCCCATACTGTATCAGTCATCACTTGGACCTATAACAAGAGTATTAATTTTTTTACAACATACAGATGTGTGCAAATATAATTTTAATGAATTCACCTTCAACACACACTGTAAATAATGCTATAATAAACTGGTCAACATTAAGCAAGTTTTATTTAAATTATTCAGAAAACAATCCCTTTTAAGTTTAATTTCAATCCCTTAATTTAAGCTATAAAAAAAAGAAAAAAGAAAAAAAAGGAATCCCACAATGGAATTTGAACCATTATGGCTACCCAAAAACTAATCCTGTACTTCTTTTTTAATTAATATTTTTTATTATTATTTAGATTTCTTTTACATGTAACACAATTATACATCTGATTGGTCTGATATTATATTTGTGTCACTTTTGACAAAGATTGGAAATTGTTTACAATTTAATGGTAGTCCAGCAACATTTTGTGGTAGTTCCAAATATCAAGACATCCAGCTTCCATAATTTAATTTTTTTTATTATTATTTTTTTCATCAACGACTTTTTATTTTAGATAATGGTAGTAAAATGGCCAACATTAAACAAGATTTGTTTAACTTATTCAGTTTATTTCAAATTGAAATAAATGTCCGATATCTTATCAAGCTTATAAATGACATTAGTAAAGTTTGTTTTATTTAACGACGCCTCTAGCACACATTGATTTTTATCTTATCTTTGGCTATTGGATGTCATACATCAATAGTCATTCTGACATATGTCTTAAGAGGAAACCACTGCTGCCACACAGGCTACTTTTTCCAATAAGCAGCATGAGATCTTTTATATACATTGTCCCACAGACAGGATAAGACATACCACAGCCTTTGATGAACCAGTTGTGGACCACTGGTTGGAATGGAAAATATCCCCAAATGCAAATGGGTCCACTGAGAAGGATTGATCTGACGACCAACAGCTTCACAGGCAGACACTCTACCGTTTAAGCTATATCACACTCCCGCTTATGACATTAGTGAGAATAGTAGACTAGCTGTTATGATGGTTGGAATGATTGCTATCCAAACACCCAAACATCCTATAATTTATAAATGGAATGATCATTTCATATTCATGATATGATAGGCTAACACGTGCATACAATGGAGGAAAGGAGGGGTATAGGCGACTATTAACCAATATTGTGAAAACGGATTTGAGGGTACATAAGGTTTTTTTAATCATAGCCCTTTTTTTTTTATCTATAGATGTAAAATACCACTGATTTTGATTTACCATGGGTTTCGATTTCTTGAGATATGTTTCAAACCTTTTAAAAGCAGTTTAAATGAAATAAAAGACTGATACAGATTAGCCCATTGATTGTTAAAACCAACACTAACATGGATAACCTGATAATTACATTGCACCGAATGTGCAATTCAGAATTAGGTACTCCACTTGTTTTCGTTCTGTCAAAATTTCTAAAACCTTTTGCTAAACACTAAACAGGAAAACAGAGTGGCTTCCCCTTTCAAACATACACCGTGAAATTTGTTCTTATCTTGTGAGCTTTATTTTATTATTTATCACGTTTATTTTTAATAATTCGTAGTGCACTTTTGTGAAATAACATTCAGTTTATTGTAATATAAATACAAAAAATTCAGATAATCATGACAATGTATCATTCATAAATTTTAACCAAACTAAAATTTAAAGAGGCAGTATCTCCATTGCATCATGTAAAATTAGCAAAATAACGCCTCTTAAATCTGTGATACAACTTATATCAAGTAAATCTTAATGTGTCAAGACTCTTTTTATCTCTTTTTGGTGGGTGGGGGGTGGAGTGGGGAGGGGTGTAGGGCGAGGTATAACTTTGGTCAATATAATGAAGAAAAGGATTTTAAAAATGACCTCCTTTACTGGCTTTAGCCTTTAGGCCTATTTAACCGGAAACGGATTTTGAAATATCATTAAATAACAATGATTTCATAATTTAAAATAGTGATTCCCAAACTTTTTCATGCTTTTCTAAGCCACATCCCTAGCCCCCCCCCCCCCATACACTCATGAAAACACACCTCTTTCATGGTATTAGATATATATATATTTAAATTTTTTTTACTTGGTTCTGATACCCCCTGTTGTTCCCACACACCCCTTACTGGCTCCTTTTCCCTCTCACCCCAACCCGAATCTTTCCACAAACCCTTGGGTGTGTGTGGTACTGCCCACTTTGTGAATTACTAATTTAAGGTAAGAAACTGGCAAACATTTTTTTTTATAGGTAGCTATGAAGTTAAGATGCAGCTCTCGTGTTACTGTTGTGTTCATGCGACATTACAACATTTCAGCGAGTTCCAGTCAGGTTCATCAGCCATTGAACTTCATCAATGGAAAGCGAGAGGAAACGGCAACCAAGAATCCCTCACACACGTTTAATCTTATAGCACCAGCAACAGGTATGCTACATAAAGCATCACAATTAAAATAACTGTATCTGCAGGGATAAAAACTAACACATGACCCATTTTTTGTATCCATAGTTATTACTTTTAGTGTTAATAGATTTAAAATGGTATAATTATAAATAAAAAAATTACTAAAGATTACAGAAAGAAATTAGTCACATGACTGACTACTCTTTGAGCTGAGAAAACTCAATGCCATATTTTACCACGTATTAAGGGGCTGCAGAACTGGGGGAAGGGGATGGCCCTCCACATTTTAGGAGACAACTAATACAAATTCACTAAAGTTTTTTCCTTTTGGGGAATAAACATATTTTTAGACTCTGTGACAAAATAGTGACCAAAATCCAGAGAGTTTTTGAGTTTAAGGGGTTCCTGTAGGAATGCTCTTGGCCTTTGGGCACCTACTTTACAGTGCCCCACCCCACCCCTCGCTTTCTAATACACTCCATGGGCCCTTGTATTATACACATTTTACATTATTACATCTCCTTTAACATGTGAAAACACAATATCATTAATAGACTAGGTAATATTCCTCGGAATTTTTGTTTAACATTTACTTAAATAAAAATTATATGCTTGTTAGTATGTTACATTACAACATATATATATATACAGGGAAAATGTTGGAAACATTTAGAGACTTAGTAACTGTCTTTGAGTTAGTTGGAAAGTTTGACATATATACAAAAATAAAATAAAATTTACTATGATATAATTATATAATTTATGTATAAGTGTGTGTGTGTGCACACACGCATGTACATACATGTATGTAGGTATATAAAAATTATTTTTTCATCCAAAAGTAATTTTGAGATCACTAATTGCATTATAATGTAACACTGAATAGGAGAGAAGTTGCGTGAAGTGCCGAGTGCCAGAGAGAAGGATGTCAATAACGCTGTGCACGCAGCACAGAAAGCATTCACTTCGTGGTCACAGGAACCAGCTTTCAACAGGGGCAGCATCCTCATTAAAGCGGCCGATATTATCAGAGTAAGTACGTGTTTAGCTATTAGAATAATCTTATAGACTGCAAGAAGCAGCATCCTCATTAAAGCAGCCGATATTATCAGAGTAAGTATGTGTTTAGCTATTAGAATAATCTTATAGACTGCAAGAAGCAGCATCCTCATTAAAGCGGCCGATATTATCAGAGTAAGTATGTGTTTAGCTATTAGAATAATCTTATAGACTGCAAGAAGCAGCATCCTCATTAA
>JAULBS010135064.1:0-13133 GCA_032355785.1 Symmetromphalus regularis | reverse complement strand
CAATTTAATTTTGTGACAGGTACGTTTTCGTTTTTGACCGGCACAAATTGATTGACATTGGACATTTTGACAGGCACGTCTCAAAAAATTATTTCCAGACTTGCAACATATGAGAACAATACATGAGAAGCCATAACCAGGGATCTGCCCATGGTGGTCGGCGCTGGTCGGTACTGACCAGCACTCAAAATATCTGCCAATGACACAAATACTACCGTCCATCACCAAAAAGTGCATTTGAACCTCAACTAAATAAAATTATTACTGTATGTAATGATCCTCATAAATAATGTAAAGATGCTGACCAACTTGATACATGAATTGGGTTAGTTTCTTCGTTTACATTGTGAATTCTGATCGCTAATACAATGTCAACTCTGATTGGCCAAAGCGGAATGCAAACAACCAATGAAAAGTGAGGACACATTTAACCTTAGAACATTGCAAGCAGACGCCTGGTGTGCATCATGACCAAGCGGCAACTGACACTGTCAAAAATAACCACCACTCATTTCATCCTGGTCAGAACCCTGCATAACAGAAAATGTTTGCTAGATATCATCATGTAATAAGAATATTATTTAGGGTTCTGTTCACTATGGTTGTACTTATTTTCAGACTTATATCCAATTAAGGTTCAAGCACACTGTCCTGGGCACATAACTAGGCTTCCTGTGGCATCTGTCAAGCAGATTAGTATCAGTAGGAAAGACGAAACCTGTCGCCATTTTTTATATGCACTATCCCACTGACAGGATAGCACAACCCATAGCTTTTGAAAAACAATTGTGGACCAGTTGGTGTTTTAATGCACCAATATTTTAGTCAACTTAAACTTTCCAGCAATTCGAAAATTTTGACATGGTTACTGTATGCCAAAATTATGATACAAGTATATTAGGATTAGAAAATGTAAATATTTTGTAGAGATAATGTTAAAAGAATTAAATAATTTTATTAAATTATAAATTTTATTTTTAAATTAATTAAAAAAGTTTATTTCTAAGTAGAAATATGACAGTTTATTTGTTATACAATGGCAGAGTTTTAAAAACAAACTGAATAAATAATCACAATACTTTATGATGTCTTCTTCTTACCGTCAGGTGAAAATCTACAAGCATTAACTGATCTAGAATGACGACTCAACGTTGATAAAAACTGAATGTCACATTTGCCATCACTGCCAACTTTTACTTCCCATATCTAAAATATAAGAAGCATGCTGTTACTGTATATTAAGTAACATACATTAAAAAGAGTATTAATTAAAGAAGTTCAAAACAACAAATTAAAACTATAATGTACAAATGTACATGTATATATATGATGTAAACTGTCATAGGCGTAAATACTGGGTGGGGGGGGGCACTTTTTGGACGGATAGGGAATGCCTATATATTTACCTCCCCCCCATGCTTAGAAAAACTGAAAATTTCAGTGAATTTAAAATTAAAATGCCTAAATAATCATCTTTAGCAGTATTTCTCTTTATTGTATCAATGTAACACTTTTAACACTGTCGTCTTAGCGCAAATATACCAAAGTACACAAGTGGTCTATAATAGTGAGGGGTGGGGGAGCAGAGGGATATTATGTCACCCCCCCACCACTTTTTGGACAAGGGTTTGTTCTGCTCCCCACTCACTTTCAGGAACGAATTTTCACCCTTGTACACTGTAAAGAAAGAGCAGCCATCACTTTTCTTTTTCTCATTGAACAGGGCTTCTAGAATTTGTTTTAAATCCACTAGCCATGGGATCAATGATTTTCAAAATTCACTAGC
This sequence comes from Symmetromphalus regularis, assembly GCA_032355785.1. Lineage (NCBI taxonomy): Eukaryota > Metazoa > Mollusca > Gastropoda > Neomphalida > Neomphalidae > Symmetromphalus > Symmetromphalus regularis. The sequence continues at coordinate 11,347 of JAULBS010135064.1, read as the reverse complement.
CCTACCTCCTAACACTACAAAGTAAAAATAAAACTCCAACTTGACAATCGGATCGACTCGCTAATTTGGCATTGAAAAAGAAAATCCATTACAAAAAATACATGTCTGTTCCATGATTCACTGTAAGATTAGTGTCACCGTTTTTAAAAACAAAAGAACACAATAGATCTATCACTGTAATGCGCCGATTGTCTCACACTCCGACTTCGCGGATGACTAACTCTGACAGTCGGAGTAAGAATAAAAACTAACAATCTAAAGTAAAATACTCATTACCTTTAATGTAATAGATAATGATAAATTAATTACTTGTAATAACTGTATTTAACGATAAAAGAACAGAAAAGTTTTATTTATTTTGACTGGAAGCCATTCGTCACTCTTCGCGATATTACGACATCTTGCCGGAAACAGAAATCTTAGACTGCATTTTTTTTGCAGATTACGCTAGCAAGCTATTTGACGTCTTACAGGCTAATAATAGTCAATCTTTATTTATCAAAACGAGTATTTGGAGCACTTGTTTTGACAGAAAGAAAAAAATCGGTGTTACGAAGCCATTCGGCACTCTTTGGGATATTACGATATCTTGTCGAAAACAGAAATCGCTAGCTAACAGATATCGCTAGCGAGTTATTTGACATATTCCAGGCTAATAATAGTCAAACTTTATTTATCCAAACAAGTATGTCGAGCGCTTTTCGTTGGACTTTTTATTTCTATTATTATTTTTTTAATGTATAAAGTGATTATTTGGTAGCCCGAGCGCAAAAATCACTAGCCACGGGCGTCGGGCTACCGTATTCCAGAAGCCCTGCATTGAAGGAAGAATTAACATTATCCTAGTCTTTTTTTGTACTTGTTTAGCAGTTATGCAAGTACTTAGATTACATTAAAATTCAAATAGAACTGTCCTGCCTTTAAATCATAATTTAACAGTATAAAGAGATATTAGTTTTAAAAATTCTTAAAAGTGCAGAAGACACCACATACATGAAATCCTACTAGAGTTCTAATATTTGTTTTGTTTTTAAATCAAGTGTATTATAAGACTACTAGTATGTTATTATTGTTAAAAGTCCAAAATATCCAGAACTTTCATGACTGTTATAAAAAATCTAAACTGACCCTAAGTGTTTTATCAACGCATGCTGTGGCAAGTCGAAGTATGCTGTGATTTCCAGGCTGCAGGTCTATGCTGTAAATAGGTTCACGTTCATGCCAGCAAATCATGGGAGTAACAACCTTCATCTGAAATAATAATTGCAGAGTGGTTCTAACTTCTATATAAGGATAATTAGCACCATCAAAAATATCCAAATAAATATGATTAGCCTATTCATAACCAAGCAGTTTTGTGGAGAGGCATTCATACTGGCATGTCGCCTGTTTGCCAATCCATTTCATTTATTGAATAAAATAAAACAAAACTGTTGACAGCATCAAATGATCAATCAGAAAGTTGACACCCCTTTCAAAATTCTAGATCTGCCCTTTCTGATGAAACTGAAAGCTAATAGCCACCACTGAATACACATCTTGATCCCTTTTTCTGTACCCATTCTATTTCTAAGATTACTGAAAATAATATCAATAACAAGTAACCCCCTCACCAATTCACGATCTGCCCTTGTTTTTGATAGCCTAAAAGAAAAACTAATAAAAGTTTGACTAAAATATCTGTGTTAAAACACCAAACACATATAGCTGAATAGGCACAGAAATAATGGTAATAAAGTGTGACAGGTTTTCTTTCATCTACAAACCGTTTTAGTCTAAATATTCGATCTTTGTTTACAAAGTACACCAAATCCCACTTTTAGCACTCCCAAATTTACCGCCAAATTTATTTTGATAAAATATAAAATATGGATTACGAAACGAATCACGGCAAAATGTTTATGTAGTTTCCTGCTATTTTTATTTATCTATTATTATTATTTTTTAATATTGTTATTTGTTTAGTCTTTGTTGACTGTTTTCGGAAATGGAAACAATATGATATGAAATATCAAATATAAAAATTCTGAGTTCTTATTTATCCTATTCCAAAAGTTACATTTTCATTTAATCATAATACTCGGAAATCATCGAATCTTTTCGTGAAATTCAATTTCACATTCGATAACCCTCGATAATTTCCGTATATATTCACGGATAGTGACGATGATTACCGAGTGACCGTTTAAACGAAGTCGGAATTAGGCGAGGTATTGCGATTGGATGAGAGTTATTCCAAATATTTTCCGTAAAACAAATCGTAAAGAGCCGAAACAACAAAAATATGAAAGCGGAAAATTTGAAGTGTCTTGATTAGACTTTTGTTGTCACATCATGGAAATGCACAGTTCATCAATAACTATGTAGCAATCACAGGTGAACACTATAAGTGGCATAACAAACCTACCTACACTGTGTATTTTAATAAGTTGTCATCCTTGTCAATCCTATGCGTGTAATGGATTCATACCAGTAAACTACCTGTTTCCATATACGTAGACAGTAACTTTGATAGTTTTTGATAGCCTAGGACGTAGGTGGAGGGAATACGTATGGTAGTAGTTCAGGAACTTAATTCTTGTTGCATTACCCATAATCAATAAGCAGCCCATCCATTATGGACTAGTATAGTAGACAATGCATGAAAATTCAATATCAAATTAATTGAATTAATATATTTATAATTTATTGAATAAACATTACAGTTTTGTTCGGGAAATAGTTATGCAAATATATTGTTTTGGGGATCTCCTTGTTTCACAGAATAAATCAATAATCATTCTGATGTAGCTACTATTAAAAAAATTAGGGTAACCCTAACTCTAAACATATATTAAAAAAAAAAAAATCAAAAAAATTATAATTTGATATAAGAATAAATTAATTAAAAATAATATTTCAATAACATTCAAATTTTTTAAGATTGTGTGTGGAGGGAGAGTCAGAGTAGATATTTTACTGATTTATAATATATTTTTTATAGGTTGTACATGCACGTCCTTTCAGAGCATGAAAAAACTTACTCAGACATGGAGACAACAAAAATCTGGAAACATATTTAGAAATGCTGTCAAGGAAGATGCACATCAAGAGGAGAAAGATGGTGTTGCTTCCACAAAGAAGCGGCTGGGTCGACTGCCAGTGGCAGCAACATCCAGGAGAGGTGGTAACATGTCATGCACCACGGTGACAAACACCGGTGATAGACATCTTCTGAATGGGGTGAATGCTTCCTTAAGCTCATCTTTTATCTTGGACCTTGATGAAGATTTCATATCTGCTGTGGAGTTAATGGAACAAGACATCAAATCAAGCACAACTCCAAGAAGACCAGCACATTTGTCCAAATCTCCACTAATCTGTAGTACACCGATAACCAACTCAAAAGCAGAGAGTCAAAACAAGTCCTGCAAGAAGAAAATTGTTATTGGTGTCTCTTCATGTTCGACTGGAAACAAAAATGAACCTAGCCAAGTAGGAAATGTAAGTGGAAAGAGGAGCAGAATCGCCAGACATGTTGGAAGTAAAACCTTTAAGAAAACGGAATTGGTATCTAGCAAATCAATGACACCCTCAAATAGTCCTGCAAACAAGAAAACATGCAACGGGTTGGAAAATAATGGCATTGCTAGGAAAGGAAATACATCTGTGATATCACTTTGTCCTTTTATGAACGAAGATCATAAATTACAATCTACTGAAAAGGATGGTAGTCATTTTACAGTTATTAAAGAAAGATGCAATAAGACAGTGGAGACATTTGAAAATAAACAAAAACATCATGGAGCTGGAAACAGTATTTCTGTTAAACATTTCATGAAAAAGACCAGTCAAAATGGGATAAAGGTTTTAGATCAGAATTTATCCAGAAAGAAGAGTGTCTGTCAGGATGAAGAACAGGTATGTTTTGGTATCAGTAAGAAGAAGAATTTGTTGAAGAACCAAACTGATGCTCCAGTGGAGACCTCACGTATCGATGCCTCAGTGAAGATCAAAGATTCGCCTTCTGACATTCCTTCTGAGTCATGTCAAGTTGATACATCTAGTTTGGAGAAGACGATAGAAGAAGTGAAGATCGATAAACAGACATTAGTAGGTCAGAAACCTCTTGATTTAAACCTTGTTACTTTAACAAAAAGAGCATTTCAATATTATTATTATTACATGTAAATTGCTTTAAATTTAATTTCTTTTGCAACTGTTCTTTCTTTTAAAATTCTGTACATAGTTAAGAGTAACATTTCACAACTTTTAGAAACAAACACAGACGTAGACAAATCTATGATTAATGATTTTGTGTGGAAATCATTCATTTACAACGCCAGTGTTTTTCGTTGTGACTGTGAGACTGGTCAAAAAATATCTTTGAGAAACTTTTGATAATTAGAGTTTGCTTTTCTTAATCTAATCTATTGAACCTTCATGGTATGTCATGTCCTATATGTGAGACAGTGCATATAAAATACACCTTGCTGCTTATTGGAAAGAGCAACCTGTGTGGCAGCAGCGGGTTTCCTCTAAAAATATGTCAGAATGACAGTATGATTAACATCCAATAGCCGACGATAAGATACAAATCAATGTGCTCCAGAGCATCGTTAAATAAAACAAATGTTACTTTTTACTTTACTATTGGACATTATTCAAATATAATTGTCTTGTAATTTATTAAGTAACATCAATCCCTGCAATTAAGAAAATGTCCACGGCAGAATAAATGCTGTGTAGAAATAGTGTTCATGGCATTTTTCACAGCAATTTTAGTGTAAAGTATACTTTATTTTTAACAATAAGAAAAAAATACACCTTGAAAAAAAATACACGGCAAAAAGTGCTACTGAGAATGAAAAACTCCATGACAATCTGCACGACATTGCCGATTGCCGTGGGCAATTTCAAAAGTTGAACATGTGAGACATTTTAAACTGGTTTACTTGATGCTATCAGTGTTATTATTTTACAGGTGTACCTGTCCAGACCACGGATGCCTCTCGTCTGTTGCTGTCATCATGGGGTCTCCCTGAACCTGTTCTCAAGCAGTACCACAAGATGGGCATCACGCAGATGTTTGAGTGGCAGGCAGAATGTCTCTGCACAGGAAATGTTTTAGGTTGGATTAGCAGTTGTTATGTTTTTTTTATACAGGCCCCGATAATGCAGTGGTTATACTGTCAAGACTTGAGGCTGGTTGGTTCTGGGATCAAATCCCAGTGGAGACATGGGATTTTAAATCTGAGTACCAGCTCCAACCCAAAGTGAGTGCTCCGCAAGACTCAGTGATTAGGTGTACACCACTTACGCCAACCAGTGATCCATAATTTCTTTAAATGTGGGAGGAAAAAGGGAATTATCATTGCATGTAAATTATGCACAATTTTGAAGGAAGAAATTATAGTGCAATAACTCCATTTTTGGATATCTAAAAAACTCTTCATCAGTTCAATGATACTTGTATTTTATAAATTTAGAAAATTCCCGTGTGATATTGATGAGTACCAGTCTCCACAGTTGTTCTAAAAATGTTTCCCTGATTGCTACATATAATAGGTTGTAAAAACATTTGAAAAAAAGGTTTCCAAGATGTTGCTTGGTGAGGAAATTTGATAGGGGTTTATTTGTGTTTGTCAACTTATGTTCACCATTTATTTATACTCATACTATTAAATGTGGTTGCAGGTGGTGGTAACCTTGTGTACTCTGCTCCAACCAGTGCTGGTAAAACGATGATAGCAGAACTGCTAATTCTGAAACGGGTGCTTGAGACCAGACGGAAAGCTCTCATTATTTTGCCTTTTGTATCGGTTACAAGGGAGAAGATGTTTTCACTTCAGGTAGTTTGACAAGTCAGAATTTCATTCAAAAGTGGCCATTTTATGTGTATATTTAATTCAGCAATGCATTATGAAATATTTGTAAGTTAAAGCCAAAAGAGTGTTGGTAAACTAAATAAACCTGTAATTGATTGATTAATGATTTGGTTAACAAAACACAGCAATTTTTTTAAAATTATAAGCCTATCAATAGACTGATGAACAAATTAATTTTGTTTTCTGTTATGTCTGATTAATTATTCTACTGAAATCCTTTCTACCCCTTTTGGGTCATTTTTCTTATTATATTTTTATAATCGTCAAGCTCTGAAATAATGAAGTTTGAGTGATCCCCTCATTTTGGTTCCAGAACATCACTTTATTTATCACCTTCAAAATCAATTTATTTCTTGAGATGAGGTGATTGAAAAATGTTTAACTGAAAGTTCTTTCAGACAATCTACAGATCTATGACAGGGATTTATCCAGGCTTTATGCGTACCGAACATCGGCCCTTTCCCAAAGGCAAATGGTACTGAAAATTCCCAGTTTCTGGACTCTAAATTCCCAAATTGGTTAATAAATATAATATTACAGTTACCTGAATTCAGTGGTGTGAAAAAAACTTCCCAATTGTGACTAAAATTGTGCTAATTTTCCCAATCCCTTCAGCCATAGGGCCCTGATGAAAAATACTTGATAAATACCTTTATGGTCAGTCAGATTGTCTTGTATTTCGAGGCCTGATCATATTTTGTAATTGTTACAGCAATTGTATCAAGACGCTGGTATTCGGGTGAGTGGTTTTATGGGTGGTTACAGTCCGCCTGGAGGTTTCAGCTCAGTTGATGTGGCTGTCTGCACCATTGAGAAGGGAAATAGTCTCATCAACCGTCTCATAGAGGAGAAAAAGATTGACCAGCTCGGTAAGAGATAAATTCAGTTCAATTCAAAACTTTATTTCTTTTTTAGGGTTGTCCGCCCTGTAACAAGGAGATTGATACAGCAGTATACATATTTATTACTCATATGGCTCAACATGTCTTGGTACATATCAAAGTGTTACGTCCTAGTACTATGTCATACAGGTACGTAACACTTTTGACGTCATATTATTTCGCATAGTTTGTTTCCAAAAAAGGAAAATGATTGGTTTCATTTTTGTTGTTGTTCATCTTGTTTTTCAAATTTAACATAAAATTGATACGGGTAATAAATAGGATATTAAAGTCACTTCCATTTCGCATCATTGTCACTTGCTAAAGCTTGTGACAACTGCAAATTATTTCACTCGAGACATAAACGTGATACGAAATGGAAACTTGTTTAAAAACCTATTAATATGTATGACATATCAGGCATCCAAAATACAACATTTTTCTTTAGAAACATGAATAAACAACAATGTTAACGATCACAAAAATCCTCTCTAGCTCTAAGAGTGTCACAGGTGAATTTACTTAAATTCCATTTATGTTTGTGTACTTTTGTATTTAAGTAAATTATTGTTTTAAATCTGCTGGGGTTATACCTATATTTTGGGGGCCGCCTAAGAGATAAATATGCTGATAAGATTTTGGTTTGCTTCTTTTTCTTCCATTTTTTAAATAACCTTGTGCAGTACTGTGATTTCATGTGAAAATATGTGCATTTCTGGAAGTGACTTTAAATGATGTTTCAATCCAAATGTATAATTCCAAACTGATTACAATTCAATATATTATGCTCATGTTGTGGAACATAAATAAAAACTGATTTAAATCAAATTTGTATTTCTTTTATGGTTCAGAATATTTTCAACATATTAATATGCATTATCTGTTATCTGCCGAGTCACTGTCTGTGTTCATCTGGTGCGATGCCACAAGTAACTTCAGCAAACCAGTTCAGTTATCGATGATTTTCCCAGTCCCTGCAATTAAGAAAATGTACATGGCAAAATAAATGCAGTGGAGAAATAGTGTCAATGGCATTTTCCATGACAATTTTAGTGGAAAGTATACTAAATTACTTTATTTTTAATAATAATTTAAAAAAAAACCACGAAAAAAAAGAATTTAGTCCACAGCAAAAAAAAAGGGCTGCGAGGAGAATGAAAAACTCTGCTTCCATCTCCACAGTATTGCTGATTGCTGCAGACAGTTTCGGGGTGTTAATTTTGGTGTTTTGTTTCAGGCATTATTGTGGTGGATGAGCTACACATGGTGGGCGACCCACACCGAGGATATCTCCTGGAGCTTCTCCTTACAAAGATTGCTTATGTAGCCAACAAGTGCAGTCTTCAACCTGGAAAACAGTGAGACTTCTTACTGAACTGGGAGTGGGATGTAGCTCAAATGGTAGAGTGTCAGACTGTGAACCGGTCGATTGTCAGGTCCTTCCTTATCAGTGGACTCAACTGCAGTTTGGGTTGTTTTCCATTCCAACCAATGGTCAGTGAATGGTTCATCAAAGGCTGTGGTATGTGTTGCCCTGTCTATGGGACATTGCATATAAAAGACACCTTGCTGCTTATCAGAAAGAGTAGCCTATGTGGTGACAGTGGGTTTCCTCTAAAACATAGGTCAGAATGACCATATGATTGACGTCCAATAACCGATGATAAGATAAAAATCATAAAAAAAAAAAAAAAATACTTTCTTACTGAACTGTTTCTTTTTCTTCCATTTTTGTTTGTTTAACGATACCACTAGAACACAAAAAGCCACACTGATCTATTAATCTTCGGCTATTAGATGTCAAACATTTGGTTGGTTGTATCTTATTTTTGTGCTTATGTCCAATTAAGGTTCAAGCACGCTGTCTTGATCACACAGATCAGCTTCCTGTATTGTTTGTCCATGACAGAGGTTGGTGTTAGTAGAAGAGACGAAACCCGCTGCCACCACACTAATGTAGATACTCTTACTGATAAGCAGCAAGGGATTTTTTTTATATGCACTATCCCTCAGACAGGATAGCACATATCACGGCCTTTTATAAACCAGTTGTGGACCACTGGTCGGTGTAAGTCGTATCCACCTACCCACTGAGCTTTGTGGAGCACCCACTCTGGTTTGGAGCTGATACTGAGATTCAAATCCTGTACCTACTAGCCACTAGAGCACATTGATCAATTATTCGTATTAATCATCGGTTCTTGGATGTCAAACATTTGGAAATTTTGACATTTATGTCAAGTGTGAGCCAGTCTTCCACAGGTGAACAGTTTCTAATTGTCCGTATAATGAGGATATAACCAGATATGTCTAAATGGAGTGGTATTGTCTGTGTTATAATGGTTTATCTAAACATAGTAACTGTTGTTTATTTATATCATCAAAAGAATAATCAGATTTCTAATTCCAAAATTAATTCTAGTGTACATAGCTTTATTGTTACTTACAAAATTAATTTTGAGGTACCAGAAATATAAGATGAAAATGGCTATGGTAAATAAGACATTGTAAATAATATGTACTGGATTACCATAGTGGTAATAGTACGTTGTTTCAGAACCAAAAGGGTGTAAGTGGGTTAGGCACTTACTGGTATCATTGAATGCCCCTAAGTGAGCTGCATCTAGTGCACAAAGGTTGTATGTTCATAGGTTCCTGAAGCAATCCCACATTTATCTTGAAATCAAAAGATACTCCACATAAAACTTGTGTAGGTGAGAAACAGTTTTTCGCCCTTTTCTCCATTAACTGCTACCCCAACTTACACCCTTTTGGTTCTGAAGCAGAGAGTGGAAGATACTTTTAGATCAGTAACTTGGATGTGTATTATTTTACACAGTGACTCAACATACACTGTCATTTTAGGTCATCTTCTGTAACCAACACCCCTGTCCAGATAGTTGGGATGAGTGCGACCTTACCTAACCTGGATCTGCTGGCTAGATGGTTACATGCTGATGTCTTCTGTACAGACTTTCGCCCCGTTCCCCTCACAGAGAGCATCAAACTCGGCCCGGCTCTGTACGATGGTGATATGAATAAACTGAGTGACATCAACATGCATCATGCCAGTAAGGGAGACGAGGATCACATCATCCCACTGTGTCTGGAAACCATTCTTGGTGGCCATGCTGTACTCATCTTCTGTCCCACCAAGAACTGGTGTGAGAAATTGTGTGAGACGATCGCCAAGGAATTCTACAACATAATGAAGAATCCAGTACCAGCCAAGTCTGACCATGGTCAAGGTTTGTGATAACAATGATATGCTCAAGAATACTAATTCACAAAGTGGGCGGTGGAAATATCCAGTGGGCGGTGAGGAAAAAGGGGTCAGTAGAATGGTGGTAGAGAGGCATCAGAACCAAGTAATTTTTTTTTTTTTTACCTAATACCAAGAAAGAGATGTGTATTCACTGTGTGTGTGGGAGGTGGTGGTCAGGGTAGGGATGTATTCTGGGAGCAAAGGGGGTAGCAGTCTGAAAAAAGTTTGGGAACAACTACTCTAGAACACTTAATGCTATATATGGGCAACCAAGTCTGACCGTGGTCAAGGTATATGAGAGGAATTACATGTTCTAGAACACTTAATGCTATATATGGGCATCAAGTAACTATTTGAGTGCATCCCATTAAATTGTGACTAATAATATTTTGATTCAGTCATTCATAAATTGTAATTGTGGCAGTTCCCATAAACTAATAGTATATTTTAATTAACTTTTTTTTATTTAAAGACACCACTAGAGCACACTGATCTATTAATCATTGGCTATTGGATTTTAAACCTCTGTCTTCCGTTTGAGAGTCTTGATATTCTACAACTGGACCACTGAGGTGAATTTAGCCATTGAAAATAATAAAGTTATCTCCCCTCAGAGTTTTGATTGGTTCATTCTGGAACTTATTATAAGGCTTCCCTGTTAAATTATTTCTAATACTGCTTATAGGTTTCTTGAAAGCTTCCCAGTTGTTTCGGATTCCACTGAATGCGTCTTCTTTACGGGACGTGGTTCTCCAGCTACAGAGAACTCCTGTTGGTCTGGACAGCATGCTGGGAAAGACTGTTCCATATGGGGTGGCATTTCACCATGCAGGTTTGTAAAGTTTGTTTTATTTAACTATGCCTCTAGAGCACATTGGTTACTCTTTCCTATAAGCAGCAAAGGGTCTTTAATATACACTGTTCCACATGCAGGACAGCACATACCATGGCCTTTGATGAACCAGTTGTGGACAGATTGGTTGGAACAGAAAATAACCCAAGTGGCAGATGGGTCCACTGAGAAGGATCGATCTAATGACTGACTGGTTCACAGGCAGACATGCTACTGTTTGAGCTACATCCCACTCCTAAGCAGGTTTGATTGCTCTTATAACGTTATTCTGATTCGTTAACATCACCTTTGTTCATCTTTACAAACTACTGTAAATCATGAAATTGTCAGCGTGACAAATTACATACATTCGCATATTGTGTAACATGGCCAAGAAAGCTAAGAGTTGTAAATAAACGTGCAAACATTATGCAATGAGATAACGCTCCAGGCAATTGTTAAAAGATCCTTGGTGGACCTCGACGATGCCTGGAGCGATAGA
>JAULBS010135053.1:0-13133 GCA_032355785.1 Symmetromphalus regularis | reverse complement strand
TTGGTGCTTTCACTTTTTCACAATTTTGTGAAATTATGATTAATATTATAAGTAAATCAACCCAAAATATGTCATAAATCTTTTAACTCAGGTAACTGTTGGAGAATAGGAGCCAAAAAAATAAATTAAAAAGCCTCTGGTTTACTCCGTTAAATTGACCAAACAATTGGTGATCGTCTATGCGCCAAACTAATTTTGCATAATACGTATAGATATCAGTGTAGTCAAGTATTGACCATTTTTGGTTTCCAAAGTGACACTGGAAAATCTGTTTAATTAATAAACTGCGCTATATGGAAACTAGTAATGTTTTTTGAGAAAATCAGGAATTCTGTTTCAGTTAGGTTTTTCCGCTATTCCATCTGCATTTCCGTTATCACAGAAACATTATTCTTTCTCAGTCATTTCTGGTATCTCATTCATCGTTTTCGCTTTAATAAATAAATCTTTGCAAATATATTTATAAAATAATAACTGCGTACCATATAAATACATTATACAAATAATTACCTAACACCACCATTTTTATATGTATTTGTCTGATCTTTGCAAAAAATGAAAGATTGCTGTCAAAGCAAGATCGGTTTGAAATACAAAAAATAATACTTTTGACTGCCGTTTAAACAATACAGAACCAATGGACACACCAATGTAGACAAAAAATAGGACTTTTTTAATTTTGAAAAATATTAACATTAATGAGGTACATGTAAGTTATATATTTTGTTTTTTACTCGTCAATATCCATGTTCCAAGTAGCATAAACAGACCATAAGATGAAGTATTAGAGGGGAGAGGGTATAGGGGTGGTGAAGTATCTAAAAGTCTAGGGGCTCTGCTATGGGTTAATATGGTTCTGTAATGTAAAATCAAACATCTACAAGGCATGTCCTAATGAAACCATTGTTCGCACTATTTCAAAAGACACTTATTTTATTGGCCTGCTGCAGAGGCAGGTTTTCTGAAAGGAGCATGGGCGTAAATCCCAGGGGGGACACGCCCCCCCACCACACTTTTTGGACAGGGTGGGATGCCTATATAATTATCCCCCCCCCCACTTTTTGCTACTGGGCCTATCTTTAACATTTAAATAAAATAAACAAATTAAAAGAAAACCCACATCATTAAATCAATTCGAAGGTTTGTTTATAAGGTGCAAAGTAACCTCAGGGGCTGATCCAGAGGGGGATCAATCTTGCGCCCCGCCCCCTTCTTATAATACAGAGAACGTTGTCGTAAATTATTGTTGACCATTTACGATGCTTCCTCTGGATCTGCCCCTGGTGAAAAAAATGCTTAAAATAAGTTTTTCTAAAAAAATGTTTTAGCTATTGCATGGCCATTTTTTTCCACGCACAAAATACAGCGTAGCATACGTGTCTGTAGGCAACATCCTATTTTTACCTTATTTTTCCAAACATCACAACCAACAGAGCAATAGTAAACCCATGTGCGACGGCCACTGCTGGTGGGTTGGCTACATGTGTGCCTGTCTTATCAGGGACTAGTGGATCCTGCACGGACATACATCCAATAAAAACAAATAAACACGTTCCCACAAACTCTGCAAGACATGGCTGAACAAAATTTTCATAACGCTGTTTTGGTGTTTCATCCCCACGGTTAATAAGTGGATCTTCTTCTTTTCCCGCGCTCATTTTTGCCACATCAAGGTTTATGTGAAGTGTAAGATGCTTGTCAAACTTGAGCACTGTGATGTTGTGTTGCTTACTTTGACACACACCTGATGGCGTTTCCACTGCTAAAAAAATATGTTGACAAGTAGGTCTACTCCACGTGAACCCACAAGTTCATGTGATCATTGAAATGTACGGCCACGCATACGAGCCATATATACACCTGGATCTCGTCAATATCAGCGGTATTAGTTATCTCCTGATTTTTATGTTAGCATTACTTTTATTACATAGTTAGTGTAATTAATATAGTACCAAAAAGGAAGGCCGTTGGATCTGAATTCAACACTGACGTCACTAATCTCCGCACTTAACTATGACGTCACATTTATGTCAAACTAATATAACTATTTGACGAAAAAACAAACATTTGATTAGATTACTCGTAAGCGTTCAGTAGTTGTGATTTTAGTATGTAGTGTAATAGAAAGAAAGTCAAATGTCGCACTTGTTAAAACGATGCCAGGCGCGATGCAGGATTTCTGAAAGGTCCAAATGTGATGGACGGTATTTTGTTACGCCACTGTGTTTCAGCGCTGAACATATCCCCAGTGACGTCACACCACTGTCGTTCTACTAGTTAACCAGTCTACCGCTGCCAAATGTGGTGGCGCTGCGTGCGATACGAATTTTTATTTCACGTCTAATTTCTGCAAGCTGTCCGCCATTTTGGATCTATAAATAACGTAATGGAGAATTCTTTAATCATGCATCAAATGCATACAACGTTCGAGCGCGTATTGTGAAAGATTTGACACTCGACTTTGTCGATTGATGTTGATTCTGCTCTGAAATAACGCCTTAGCCTGGAAGCTCAGTAGCGGATCCAGGGGGGGTGTGTCACCCTCCTTTTCTCTTTTTATTAGAATTAATTTTTAAAAAAAATCTTCTTTTTTCACATTTTCCGAAATAGGTTAAATGAAATAAAGGATTCTTTCCAAAGTTGCTCCGAGGGACAGTCAAAATGTATACAATTTTGTGTAAAAGATCACTACAAGCCTGCACTGACTGCATAGTACATTTTTGTCCCTCGAACCGACTTTCCAAAAGCATTCAATAATACATCCTTTATTCCCAAACAAAACAGCAGTTTAACCAAGGCTAGCAAAGAAACATGATTTTTTAAAAATGGAATTTTTCCTTTTTAAAAAAATGCTTATTCCTTCACCTCAATGTAAAAAGAGATAAAAATAACAACAAAATGTTTTTTTAATAACACACAAATAACCAAATTTGCACAGAACACCGGACGGGCTGCTTATTGATTATTAGTGTGGGCCATATCCCGGTAACGGAGCAAAACCCTGCAATTTGCTGGGAACAAATACTTCGGTTTCCGACCAAAACATTACAAGAAATATCTAGATATACAATAAAATTGCCAACTTACGCGCTTATTACATCCCGTTTCACAGAAATCCCACAATATCCACTGATTTTCATCTAATACAGCTGACATTAAACAAAAATGATCTTCATGTATTTATATAGGAATGGAACATTACAAATTAGTGCCTCCTTGCGACGAACGGAAAGTCAACGTGATGAAAGAGAAACGGCACGTGTATGAACGTTATGTTCAGCCATGTTTAGCAGAACTTTTGGGCGTCAGTTTGTTTGTATTTGTCGGGTGCATGTGCATTCCGCCTACCCTGGCCGTGGAGCCCGGTAAATCCCACCCAGGATTAGCAGCCACGCCCATCGCCCTGGCTCACGGGCTATTTATAGCGTCTCTTGTTATCTCATTCGGTAAACTGAGGTAAGAAAATTAAGATTTTTGTTTCAGAAATTAATCTACCTTTTTATGTTATATACTTCCCCTATCCCCCACTTCACAGCTTCCCAATAATCTTATTTGTAACTCCTCCCTCTATTTTGTTTCCGCCATTATTGACAACTAGTGTTACTAAATATAAACCTGAAAACAGTATTGGGCAACACTTCATTTACATATTAATGATATTGAAATGTGTTACCACGTATACACTTAATTGACGTAACATAAGCTGCCGCAAGATAAGCTATCTTCCAGTGTATTAATATGTCAAGGACGAATGTAGTTCATTGAAGAAAAGGAAACAAAATGAGGGGAGGATATAGAGGAGGAGAAAACAGCGTGCACGCGCCTCCCCTCAATTATCAACCATAGATAGCTGCTAGTAAATAAAGTTTTATGCAACGGTAATACTTTTTTTATGAGCACTATGAGCCCAGCCTCCGCCTGTGAATGGACTTCTAGATCTGCCCCAGCTAAATACATACATGTGCCAATTTTGGCCTAAAATATACCTTCAAACCAAAATAACTGCTTTTCCGAACACACCGATGTAATATTTTTAAATTGTATTTTAAGATCTAAAAACTTATAAATAATAATAATGACGATAACAACAACAATAATAATAAATTATGAAAAATATACTTTATTAGAACAATTATAATAATTTTATGACAAATCCTTAAAAGCATAGTCCCACGGAATTTAAGGGGCTTTGTGGTCTAAATATTGATTACGAATGAAACTGACATGTATTTGTTATACCAGATCTCGTTTTCATATTACGCAAGACATTTTAAATGAACCATGGTATAGGAAATTCTTTGTCGGGGGTCGATCGATTTTGTTCACATTTAAAATTTTCAAATTTCAAGATCGAAACTAAATAAATTGGTATGAAATATTTTTGTAGCTACAAAATTAGTCAGAAATTTTTTAATAAAGGCAAATTTGTGGGCTTATTATTATTATTTTTTGGTAACATGTAACATATTTATTAATACATGTATTTTATTATGAACTCCTAATGGGGCGAAATAAATGGGTATGAAATGTTTTTGCAGCTACAAAAAATATTCAAAAGTTTTAAAATAACGGCTAACGGGGGGAAACCCGTCACGTGACTCGAAATATATACGTCACACCTTCAACTGGAAAAAAAAAACTTATTTTTTTTCGATTTATTTGTCCGTGAGCATAATTCATTATTATTTTTAAAATATTGATAATAAGCGAGATGCTGTGATTATGCAAATAGTTAAATGAAGTATTTCTATGGACAAATCAAATGTTTATATTTAAATTTAATTCTTTGTTTGGAAATTAGTTAGGTCACGGGTCCGTGTGTGTATGCGTTTAATTCCCTATTTTTTTTTTTTAAGTTGTAAATTGATATTAATTTGATTTGTACAAGTAACTGATGGTGTGCTATTTTAAATCAAATACATTTCATCACAAAATATTTTTAGAATTGCAACCTTGATCAACTTTGCAACTATAAAACAACTGGTTTATCAAAGGTCGTGATATTTTGTGTCCTGTCTGTGGAACAATATATATATAAAAGACCCCTTTCTGCTTATCGGAAAGAGTAGCCTATGTGGCGGTAACGGTTTCCTCTAAATAAATATGTCAAATTGTGCTTTAGAGGCGTCATTAAATAAAATACACTATTTTTTCTTCTAAATTTACAACTCGTGTCCTCTTTTTGTTGAACCCCTAAAAATATTCCCAGTTCCGCGCCTACTTATAGACCTAATACATTCAGGATGTGACTCACTTTCATATATTAAAAAAAAACAACCCAAAAAACCATCGTATTTATTAAGGCCTAAGGGCCATAATTATGATCACAGGAAATACCCTCCACAGCAGGATCTGTTTTTCGTTTGTTTTGTTTTTAATGACACTACTACAAGCCTGGAAATAAGTGCTCGGTCACGGACGTTGTTCGGTACAAAATTGTCATTTGTCAAGCTTTGACAGTCACACATTTAATATTAGCGGCGATTTTGTCCGACCAAAAAATCAGTTCGATGCTGTACGTTTAAAATACATATTTTGAGGAGTTTCAAGATCATAGACATACTTACATAAATTATGCCTAGCGGTAACTGAACAGTCGCCACTGCATTTACCGTGTAAATCTATTTATAGACCCCATCAAGCCCGATGACTTTAAATAATACTTTGAATTCCCCGAATCCGTAATCGGCCGACGTATTCCGAATGACCTAAATAACCTGCGAATAACCTGAATAACCGGCAACATTAGCTTGAAGTCGCCAAAACATTTGAAGTCCCCCACCCCCCCATCAGTGCCATCAAATGATATCGGTTGATAATATAGAATTAGCGGTGTAAATAGGATTTGGATATGCTGCTAAAATATGTGACGTCAGGCCTGTGCTGTAATGTAGCATGTTGATGCCACGTGATTGGTCATAAAGGTAAGACGTTGAACACAATCGCATCTTTAAAAAAAACCCAAAAAACCCAAAAAACCCCGTAGCCTCCTAGATCTTGTTTTTTCTGTTGACACCTCATATTCAAACCCTCCGACTTTTGAGAAAAAGCTTGTTAGAACATAACGTTCCAGTATCTTATAATAAAAAAAGTTATATGCAATTATTTTCGCGGCTAAAAAAATTGCGGTCGAGCTTTCAAAGCCAAACCGGAAATAAGTTCGCGCGTAATTGAATTCGCGGCACTATTAGCATTTTCACGGTATATTCGCAAATTTTTTTTGGCGTATACGGAGTACTTTGCTGAAATGGGTAAGTGACGATTTGGTACAAATAAATGCGTCCATGTGGTTGAAAAATGAAGATAATTCGAAAGTAAGTATCTGTGATGAGGAGTGCAATAACAAAAAAAACAAAAAAACAACACCAAAACCCCAACATTTATTCTTTATAACTAATATTTATTTATTTCAATATTAAATTTCAATTTAATTTGGTGACAGGTACGTTTTCGTTTTTGACCGGCACAAATTGATTGACATAGGACATTTTGACAGTCATGTCTCAAAAAATTATTTCCAGGCTTGTAACTGTTATACAGAACACAAATTGGTGACAGCTGTACACTGGAAAAGCCAAGAGGGGACCAATGGCCTCCCCTTTCACAATTCTTTTTCCTCATCACCTTATATTTGTCTGTCTTGCAATCCTATTAGCGTTTTCAGTGCAGTTCGCCTCACCAGTATAAAATGTTGGCTTTGCCAGTGCGTCTGTATAACATGCATGCATGTCTAACATTGCATTGAATACATACATGTATGCTTACATATTGATACATAGAAAAACAGACTACACCAATAAAAAATGTGTACATGGAATAATATGAAATATAAAACAGTAGCTAATGTTATTAAATGTACAATACATGGTCTATTATTATTCAGTATATCATCTATTAAGCCAAACTTTATAATTCTTTTAGGTTACAGATCTGCTGACAAGAATGTTTCCTGAAATGGAATAAAGATAAAAAATTGTTTAGTCCATTTTGTTTAAATTTTCCTTAGAGTTAATGATATTTGTGGGAGAATTAAACAAATGAAAATTTACTCTTTGGAATTCACATGTTTTGAAAATACTGTGTACCCAACAGCCTATTTAATTAAACCAATGTTGGCTCAAAGTAAACCAGGTATGTCAAATGCAGTTGATAACTGGAAATATTATTTTCTGCAGCTAAATTATTTTTTTCCCTCCTTATGTCTTGTGAGTCTTCCTTAAAACTTCTGTAATAAGAAAAATAAAGAAATGTGGATTAAAAGATTTACAACCCCCTGAATTGATGCCCCTGAATAGACCTCCCGTGTACTTCAGTATATTTGTACTAAGACTACATGGCTAAATGTTACATTGATATCATAAAGAGAAATACTGGAAAAGATTATTATTTAGGTATTTTAATTTCACTTTTTTGAAGCAAAAAGTGGGAGTATACTAGTACTTATTACTAGTAATTATATAGGCATCCCCCACTTAGTCCGAGAAATGGGGGATGTGTAATCCCCCTCAGAATTGACACCCCTGTCTACAGCTCAGATGTGCCATGACTTTCAAATTTACTTATATCATGGTATGAAACTAGCTCTTTTTTCTACCCACTCCTGTTTATATAATTTTACATATAGTCTAGCTGGAAATGTAACCCATTCTAAATTAATACTCTGTACCTATTGCTCTTAGTGATTGAATATTGGTAGTCTACAAGTTTGGTGATTGTTCTTACTGATAAAACTGCTCATTGTTACAGATACGGAATCACAAAGGGTCTCTTGTTCCGGTGAACAGCAAGCTTGCTGCCAACTCAAGAGAAACGTAAGTCACTGAACAGTTATACGGTACATACACGGTAGTACTGCAGTATGCAAAGAGCTAAATATAAGAATAAATATAATATTTTAAAGCAATTTTGTCAATAATTTAACATGTTTTATAAAAGTAGATCCATTATTTTTAGAAGGGGGATCCATAGATATTTTAAATATTTTTAATGTTGAAAGCCAGTGTTCACAATTAGTTATGACTGAATTATAACGGCAGACCATAGGATTTCAAATTTGATGGGAAACACTTTTTCAATTCCGTGCTTTTGTGTCATGGGAACCCATTGGAAAGTGTTTTTCGGTAATCCAAAATAATGCAGCACTGATACCAAAATCAAGGCAACCGAGATTTTGATGACTCAGTACTGACATACTACCCATAATGATTGTTACCATCAAATCCTATGGCCTGTAATGGGAAGAGGAATTGGGGGGAGAAGAACAAACATAGACCTACATGAATCTGCGTATACATACACATATCTAACTTGTTAACTGTATCTTGGTTTCTGTTACAATGGTGTGTTTTCTCATGACTTAAGCTATGTTTCTCTAAGTACATTTGTGGCTATACACAATGTATATGCACTGCATCATGGGCGTAAATCCCGGGGGAATCGGGGTGATGCCTGTATAATTATCCCACCACTTTTTGCTTAGAAAAACTGAAAATTTCAGTGAAATTAAAATGCCTAAATAACAATCTTTACCAGTATTTCTCTTTATTGTATCAATGTAACACTTTAAACCATGCAAATATACTGAAATACACAAGTGGTCAATAATGGAGGGGGGATGCGGGGGGGAGGGGCTGCGGGATGGTCCGTCCCCCCACTTTTTGGACAAGGGTGTGTTCCATACCCCCACTTTCAGGAATGGATTTTTGCCTTTGCACTGCATAAATAAATTTTTGACCATAATGTCAGTATCTCATATATTTGTTGATTTGATTTGAAATAACCATTATAATTGTAATATTTGTCTTCATGTGTTTGCAGACCCTATGTATTGGAGACTGTGAGAATTCATCAAAACTGTAAGTATTTTGCTAGTATACACTTGAATTAAACTTCTCAATATATATTATATACTATTACTAACATACATATTTCTTAAATATGACTTTTTCAAGTGCATTTTTCTTAATTTATGAAGTGATCACAACTATATTGCTATGATTTGTCTAAATTTTGGATCATTCAAAATTTCATGTAATAATTAAGGTTGTCGAAGAAATAGCACAAATAAATTGTCTAATAATGCTAGATAATGTGTCAGCTAAATGATGATAATTAAATCCTTATTTTTCTTATTTACTTGCTTGCTAAATTTGCTGATAAACTGAAATTTATATTTGAGGATTGTCTGATATTTCTTTTAGATTCATCAGGGTATGAATGAAACAAAAAAAAACTTGAAAGATAGTAACATTTTAATGCTAGTTCAGTCGGGTTAAAATGTCAAAATTTCACAAGCGATCCTTTAATTCTTGTAATGATTGCCTTTCTTCACCCATTTTTCATTTGCGCTAAAAACAGACATAGCAGGATATTTGGTAAAATGAAATAGTTCACCTAAAGCATTTTTGGCTTAAGCCATTTATAGCTTACACAAATGTTCAATTCTGACAAGACTAGTGTTTTGTTTCAGGCCATCCCCATGAGTGGAGTCCGTACAAATCTCCCTATGATGAGACAATCGTGAAGCAAATAAATAATATCAACTCTCGGGTACGTACATGTACATACACCTGAATCTCTGTGACATATTCATGGAGTCACACCAACAGTAATGTGTCAGTGTTTCAATTCTTATTTTTATTTTAATACCATGTGGTTCAACTCTCGGGTATGTACATGCACCTGCAAACTCTGTGACATATTCACGGAGTCACACCAACAGTAATGTGTCAGTGTTTCAATTTGTATTTTTATTTTAATACCATCTGGTTCAACTCTCAGGTACTTACGTGCACCTAGTTGATTAGAACCCGATTATTAAAAGATAAATACGTGTAGGCCTATGTAATATTTGTGGCCCTTTCTGAAGATACAAACATCTGCTGGAAAGCTGTGCAAACATCATACTTAACAATAGTTAGTGTATCTTTGACCATTGTAATCCACAACAGGTTCCTCAAAGGCCATAGTATGTGCTATCCTGTCTGTGGGAAAACACAAATAAAAGATCCCTAGCTGCTAATTGGAAACAGTAGCCTATGTGGTGGTAGTTGGTTTCCTCTAAAAGACCATGAGTCACAGAATACCATATGTTAGACACATAATAGCTACTGAGTAAACAATGTGCTGAGGTGTCGTTTAACAACCAATCCTTTTCTTTGATCATGTAATTTGCATCTATAATAAATGAAGTTGGAATGTAAAGAAATGTATGTTAGTGAACATAATATCTGCTTGTCTAAGGGACTACAAATGTAGCGTCATATAAAATTTACTCATCCCCAGTGACTTCTTTCCTGGGTTGAGCTTTATTTTTGAAGGTGGCCATTTTGAAAATCAAGATGGTGGCTGCAATTTTTGTCTGATCACCCGTGTCCTGTTTTTTATATGAGTATTAAAAACTCTACCAGAGTGCAATTTTTAAAAACTTTTTTCACATTGTGAAAGATTCAAGTGTATTTCTACCTAACCTACTGTACTGTTAAGTTCTGTATCTGTGTCAGTCTGCATGTCTGAGATGAGTTTCACACCAGCTGTGTTGAATCATTGCTCTGAGTCAGTATCAATTTCTAACTAGATGTTCTGAGTTTATCACTAGCTATTGAGATGATATTCTCAATAGGTGTGTGAATTTCTCACATGTTCTGAATCAGTATGAATTTCTCACTGGCTTAATGTTTATATAAACAAAAAGAACTTTTTTTTAGCTGTTAAGAATGTGCTGAACCAGAGTTTGAATTTCTCACCAACTGTTGAAACAGTATTATGAATCGGTGTGTGAATTTCTCACTAGCAATGTTATGAATCTATGTGTGAATTTCTCACTAACTGTTAAGACAGTGTTCTGAAGCTGTGTGTGAACTCTAATGATTGAGACAGTGTTCTGTGTGAATTTCTCACTAACTGTTGAGACAATGTTATGAATCTGTGTGTGAATTTCTCTCTAGCTGTTAAGACAGTGTTCTGAATATGTGTGTGAATTTCTCACTAACTGTTGAGACAATGTTCTGAATCTGTGTGTGAATTTCTTTCAAACAGATTAAGAAGCTAGAGGAGACAGCACCTGGACTGAACAACCAGAGATTGTTAAAAATCAAAGCAGTGAGTTATCAAAATCCGTTAAAAAATTATTTCTGATTGCTATATGATCATGAAATTTGTTTATCTTATACTGGTATGTACATTTATTACCCACCAGTTTAAGATCTAGATGTTGTGTAAAGATGTTGTACACAACACAGGCCTGGAAATATATTTTTTTTTCAGCTGGTCAAAATGTCCGACATCATTCAATTTGTGCTGGACATTAAAGAAAATATTTCTGTCATGCAATTTAATATGAACAATGTAAACAAAATACACAATTTAGTTTTTATGAATTTCTCACTAGCTTTTTATTATTTAATTCTTCACAATTTATTCAACAGACACAAGCTGCATGAAGTTGATTTTATATAGAAGTGTTAGACAAAATGACCGACACAGTTAACTTTGTGATTGTCAAATCTTCCAAAATGACAAATTTGTACTAGTCAGTGTCCTTGACCAGCCACTTATTTCCAGGCTTGCAACACGTGTTGATGTCATATTAAGTGAATGACATGCACCTTACCCATAGTTATAACATTATATAACAGTACTTGAATTTACACATTTTCTAACAAATATTATATCCTTTAATGGTGGGGGGATAATAAATATAATACTAAATGAATTCCTGAATGATATTGTTTATTTTTTAACAAGAATTTTCGATAATTGTGAATTGTATTTAAAATATATATTTAGTTAGTTTATCTGGCTACTTTTTGTTAGTAGTCTAGAATTCAAGTCATATTTTTTTAGCCACGGTGAAGGAGTTATTTTAAAACAAGATTTGTTTTACAGGAAATGGCTGAATTAGACCAGAAGCTGGAGTTTATTACTAAGCGAATTAGTGAGGCAGACAGTACACACTGGCAAGGAATGTTTAAAAAGAATCCGCTTTGGTGATAGCCGCTCAACTGTAGCTGTGTTATATGTACTGTTATCAACTCATTACTCACTGTGAACAGCATAGGTCCTAGCTGTGTTATATGTACTGTTATCAATTCATTAACTCCTTCATCATTGTGAACAGCATTTCATTAAGAATCATCTCTGTTGATAGTAGTAAGTCCTAAATGTTTACATTTTCTGTTATCAACCCATTCCTCATTGTGAACAGTATGTTTTAGCTGTTTTACCCATTCTTTTATCAACCCATTCCTCATTGTGAACGGTACATCCTAGCTGTTTTTCCCATTTTGTTATCAACCATTCCTCTTTGTGAACAGCACATCCTAGCTGTTTTACCCATTCTTTTATCAACCCATTCCTCGTTGTGAATGGCACATCCTAGCTAGTTTTCCCATTCTGTTATCAACCCATTCTTCTTTGTGAACAGCACATCTTAGCTGTTTTACCCATTCTTTTATCAACCCATTCCTCATTGTGAACAACATACTCTAGCTGTTTTACCGATCTGTTATCAACCCATACATCATTGTGAACAGCAAGTCCTTGTGTTTTACCCATTCTGTTATCAACCCATTCCTCATTGTGAACAGCAAGTCCTAGCTGTTTTACCCATTCTGTTATCAACCCATTACTCATTGTGAACAGCAAGTCCTTGCTGTTTTACCCATTCTGTTATCAACCCATTCCTCATTGTGAACAGCAAGTCCTTGCTGTTTTACCCATTCTGTTATCAACCCATTCCTCATTGTGAACAGCATGTCATAGCTGTTATACCTATACTATTAGTAACTGCATTTCAGGAATTATCCTCTCTGGTGGCAAAAGCAAGTCGTAGCTGTTTTACCCATACTGTTACCATTCCTCAATGTGAATAGAATTTCAGAATTTTTTTACCAGATCCTCATCATGTTTCTTGTATTGTTTACAACATATTGCACACGGACAACCACATTTGAAGGCATGTACTTGAAAATTCTCAAAGCCCACCTGCCACAAGTGTATATTCATGAGTTGATTGAGGTTGGATGATTGCATTTATTTTCGTGCTTATATCCAATAAAGGTTCAAGCACGCTGTCCTGGGCACACAACTCAGGTTCCTGTGCTGTCTGTCCAGGACAGAGGTTAGTGTTAGTA